>WOGO01007591.1:0-11072 GCA_015342085.1 Leptinotarsa defecta
TTCATAATTTTTTATAACATTTTCAATTTTGTCATTTTTTCTAAATGTTACATGCATATGTTTTTTGTACATAATACCATTCATACATATATGTCAATTTCTATGGGAAACAAGTGCTTTGCACTTATCCTAAAATCGCTTTATTCACTCATTCTATGTTGTAACTTATTTGTATCTGTATTTGTATTCATTTTTTGTGAATGAAGTTATATAATAATAATAATAATAATTATAATAATAATTATTATTATTATATTTCAGCATATAGCAATAAAAGGATCCCCGATATAATCGGGCGAATGCGCAAAACTATCGCCTTCGCCATATTAGAGACTTTTATTTGGCGTCACAAATAAAAAATTCAATCAGTTTCTAGAAACATCATTCATCGTTTTATGCGTCCATACACCGGGAAAAAAAGGAACCACCGTCATACAACGAGATATCAATCCCGCCGGAGTCGTAAACATCCGGATCTGTTGGCTTTATTAGAAAAAAAAATGCTGCAATTACTTTCCGATGCAATGAAAACTTAATACGTTCGTGCTCAAAATGGGAGCATGTTACGATACTACTCAGTATCTCTGAGTGATAAGAATTTATCGATTACCGAACATAATCAATCAATGAATAAAACATTGGTTTTCATGCTCGTTTCGACCACGGTGCCAATTAATATTGAAAACATTGAAAAGTAATGAGACTGACTGTGTATGTAAACACAAATTTTAAAAATTGAAGCTCTATTTGAACAGAGAAATACCGTATTTGTGCAAATTTCGTTTCTAGAATTGAAGTGGAAGAATAATTTTTTTACATTTACTATCATTTGTTTATATTCCGTTCATGTTTATGTCTTCGAAGTCTTCGAGAGAAAAATGGTGTTTTAGAATTGAAATTTGAGAAAATTATCACAAATATTTCTTTATTTTATTTCATTTCGTCAAAATCACGGTGCCAGTAAATATTAATAACACTGAAAAGTAATGAGACTAACTGTGTATGTGATCAGAAATTTCAAAAATTGAAGCTCTATTTGAACAGGGAAACATTGTGATTGTGTAAAATCCCTTGGATGGTTTTCTAGAATCTAACTGAAGGATTTTTATATTCCGTTTGGGAGGAAAAATTTGAATTACGTTTAATGAACCTCGAAACTCATTAAGAAAACTATACAAACAGACTTATCCGATTAGATCAGTAGTTTTCTTTGTCACTGCACCATCAGGGAAATTATCAGGAAGATTGATCAGTATCATCATAAATCATAGTAAATTTCAACTTTAATTTAGTTTACGGAATTCATATAACTTGATAAATAAAATGAAAAAATAACTCTATCAGACAACGCAAAATTAATATCCTTCGATGTGCAGAATCTATTTCCCAGCATACCTCATGATGATACTATCACATTGGTTATAGAATTATTAGATAGAAATGAGGTGGATCCAGTTATAAAAAAATTATTCATTAACCTTCTGTCGTTTTGTCTCAAACAGAGTTATTATTATTATTCATGGTCAACAAAATTGATTATGGGAAACCCGTTAAGCCCCTTGCTTGCGAAAATTTTCTTGGATAACCTTGAGAAGTCGATTCTTCAGCATCCTTCGATAATATCATTTCGTGTATTAGCATAGATATGTGGATGACGTTTTGGTATGTTTCACAGGTACTAAGAGAAAACTAAATATTTTTCATAGGAATATTAACAGCTCTGACTAGGTAACTCTTTCTTGTGATTACGTGGGGTATATGAAAATTAGGGTAAACAATTAAATTTCAGTTATCACTACGGAAAAGCTACTGTGATATCAATATATGTGATATTTTTGAAAATTAAGTTTGTGAAGATCAAATCGTTAGGTGTAGTTTGTGAAATTACTATGCATCTTCATCAAGTAACGGCAGAGTAAATCAGAAAAAAAAGTTTGTGACTAAAGTCACGAAAATCTTTGAGAGAAAAATGTTGTTATAAAATTGAAATGTGACAAAATTATTTTATCAGAAATAATTCTCTTCATTATATTTTCATTTCGTTTCACTTTTTGTTTTTGAAAGCAATGACGTTTTAATTTCGACTTTTGACCAGTTCTCACTCGAAAATGATAATTAGAAATATTGACGAAAAATATGATTATTGTAATAACCATATAACAGTTGGGCTAAAAAATTCAAAGGCTATGACATAATTATCGCATCTTTCAATGGTCATAGAAAAATTCTATATGAATTTTTCTCAACATGAAAAAATGACAATATCTGCCATAATATGAAGAAACAAATTCTCGGATCTGCAAAAAATAGTTTGGCACATTCAGAATGTTTCATACAATTGATTTAGATCAAATCACCAAGGTTCAAAAACTGTCAAGAAATACGAAGAAAAATCTAAAGTTGGAAATTTTAAATCAAGTTACTTTATGATTTATATTTAGCTTGATTGGATGCACGAGTGTGTCATTTGCTCTCATTATTAGCTATCAAAAAGTTTCGTGAATCATGATCTATTATTGTTTTCTTTTCCGACGAATAATGATAATACAGAGATATTCGTTGTATTCAGGATTCAATCCAAATAAGAGTCATCAACAAATTGAAAATGTTTTGTTTCCATCAATACCGATCATTCTTCGATACCGGAAACACCTAGTTATGAATAATCTAAACATCATTAAAACCTCATTTCATTTTGTATAGTTCACCCCCAAATATATTTATTATCAGACCATGATTGATGGCTTGATATGGCTTTGTTTGCTCAGCAATAAAATATCAGTAGTGATTTGGTTGAAAATACTAAACAACCACGTAATTGTAACCGAGAAACCGATATTTCACAACTAGTCTATAAGTACAAAAAGCATCTTCAAGAAGGACAAATATCTGTCAGACATTTGTCAGCTATGTTTGTCAGCGGCATAGTCTCAAACGGTATGAGGACATGGTTTCCGTTGCATAATGAAACTTACCATTGACCATGTTTACACGACCTCTCAAAGGATTTTGAACAACCGATGTCACTAAAACAAACGTTAATGCATATGTAGAAACCATTCACATTGAACATTGAAACTTCTGGAAATGACATTAGTATTGTAAAACCGTTGTAAAAACTGAAAGCAAGAACAACGAAATTCAGAAATTTAGCACCAGGTCACCAGGCGTCACCTCAGAAAGTTTGCAAACGTAGAAACCTTACTGAGTGTCTTTCATAGTCTCATATACAATCCCATTTGAATCACTGTATCATTTTATGGGGTAATACTTCAAACTCAAAAAAAGTATTTATTATTCAAAATCGTTCTAAAAGAGTCATAGCAAATGCAGGACATAGAGATCACTGCCGGCCGGTGTTTGCCGAGTATGAAATAACGTCTGTACCTTCCCTATACATATACCACTCACTACTACATATACATAAAAACAAAAATACCTACTCCACTAAGGCGGAGTTCCATAACTACAATACCAAAAAAAAAATCTGCAAAGAGAACCAAGACATCGTCTAAGTAAGTCAGCCAGAAAATCTGTTGTTATTAGGATTTATAATAAATTACCTGACGAAATTAAAAACCTAAATTATAATCAACACAAAGTACAAGTCAAGAAAATATGCTCCCATCACTGTTTCTACACAGTTGACGAATTGATGGCCTGTAATATATAAAGTTTTGTCCTATTTTCTATCACACACATATTTTGCTAAAATAATGCGCTAATAATTCACCAGTCTAATTGCCTGGTTTTATGCCTATGTGATTTTTTGTCTTTAAGTGCATACTGTGTTCTATTTTATACATCTCATGACCTGCTACAAAAGTAATTTTTTATATAACGTAGTTAACAAACATCTATCTATTTATCTATCATGAAGATGGGATTCAGCGTCACCAGAGGCTGCCCTCAACGTGGGATACCATCCTCTTTCTGTGGTCACTCCTGATGGATAGTTTGCTTGATGTCCTCGACACAAGAAATGTAGATGTGCAAGCTTAAACAGGTGCAAGCGTCGCTTGCAATTTCTTCCAAAGAACGTTGGCTGTTTTTCATAGTTGGTGCCAGAGGAACCAAGCCTTCACCAGAAAGAGGAATCTGGATGATTCAACTCCACTTTCCATTCCATCTGCCACTGATTTCATGGAAAGCCAGAATGTCCATATACACGTCGAAAGATTTGAAGTAAATCTTGGGATTCAAGCCCCACAAATCCATTGGATATATATGATCATTGTCAGACTAATATCACGTATGAAGCAATTGCCTGGTGACCGAAAGTTTCACAACAAACGGCTCAGACAAAACTCTCTGGCTATAGAGACAAGCGTGCCTGGCTTTTGAGTGGCCGTTGCTTCAAGAGTAGAAAGGTGCATCTAGTTTTCATTTACATCAGTGAACAAAAATACGTAAGTCCAGAGAAGCCACTTTAAAATGTTTTCTTCTCCAGGTGTAAATACCAAAGATCCTATATAAATACCTGAATCATTAACGTATAGAACATTTTCAACAATCAACGGTAATAATCCACGGCACTATTCTTCAGATGGCGCATTCTGTAAAAAAATTGTTTCGAGTTATTGTTCAAAAGCACGAGGTCGGAGACTATTTGGCCTCGAAATAATGTTTGCTCTTGTGAGCCGTTTTGATTTGATTCCTCGTTTTCTACACCATATACTAACAACATATTTTGTATTTCGATTTTGTTGGGGACGCTGATTTGGTGAGTTTTGAGAGGAACGATTTCTATTCATATAGTTGTTTTGCCTGTTATCACCATTAAATCGCCCTCGGGAATTGTTGTTTTAGATGTATCTTGTATTGCTGTCTGTTCGAATTGTTTTGATACCTGTTCCCGTTCTGCTCTCTATACCTATTGTTAAAATTTTTGACATGATGGTTTTGTTTATTTCGAATGTGAAACATAGTCGGTCGTTGATGGTTGTCTTGTGTTGTAATTCCGAACTTTTATAATAGTTCTAAGTTCTGTATTTTGTATACCTTTTGCGAAAACGTCAATTGCTAGTTTTTCATTATCTTTCCTGAAAATTTCAATAGAATCTGTGTTGTCACCTGCCTGAGCTGAAGTAAGATCTGACATTAGTGTTTCTATTGATCTTCCGTATTCATCGACACTTGAGTTACCTTGTTTTATATTTTGTAATTTAGCCGAAAGTGTTGGAGCTGATTGCTTTGGCAGAAAGTTAGTTTCCAAATCTTTTAATAAATTTGCGGCAGTGGTATAATTGCTTTTCATTCGGATTTTATCTCTGTGAGATATGCAAGCTATAAGAACATAATTTACTAAAGATTGTTTGTCTAACGTGTCCAACGTAGGTTCATATAATTTAATTCCCTTTATTAACTGATATACGCCTTTAGTTGTGCCATTTAATTTTGGCAGTAAGTTAGCTGCTGTTTTTAAATCGAATTTGTCTCCACTCATGACTATATCTATATACCTATTTTCCTAACTGAACTGATCCTATCATCCAAAATATGTTTTACTCTAGTAGATACTTTCTCTAATTACTATTAAACATTTGAACTAATTCATTAATGAGTGAATTCACTTTCTAACCTCTGATACCGTCTCTCAGTAGCTGCTTCTCTTTGTTTTTCGCCTTTGATAAGATTTTCTCCAACTTTCACCAGTTGTACTTCAGCTCCTGTGAACTCTTTCAGAATATCTTTGCTGCTCATGAGCGCTGGATACTAGCGTATTCTGCCATTCTCTTTTTTAGTTGGATTTAATACCTTCACGAGACCTTCGAAGTTCGCTTGACACGATTTGTTGTTCCATTGATTTTTTCATACCATTTCACATTTTCCTCCATATAAAATATCTCGCATTGCGTCCTCGGATATGATCGCAGGAATATTGGAAACCCATTTTGTGAGCAGATAACCATATTTTGAAAGTATTTGTACTATTTGAGTTTTTATATGCGAAACCTCTTCCAAGGTACTACCGCCAGTAAGTAGATCATCTACATAAAAATATCGTAGGATAATGGAACTTATTTTGGAATTTTCATGTTCAACATTGAGTGCGACTTCATGTAATGCACGTATGCATAAAAAACTAGTAGAATTGTACCGTAAGTAGCTGTATTTAGCTCATAAGCTGATAAGGAACGCCATATAATTTTTTGAAAACACATTTCTTATTTTTTTCAAGAACATAGGACTGGTGTCGCCAATTCGCAAACGATATATCACGACTTGGGTTTTCCTACTAGTTGGGGGATGTATCCATGAAAGTATACTGGTTTTTACTTCGGAAAGTTTACTGCAAGAACCATTCCATTGATCTTGCCATAATTCAGTAAGGATTTTTTTATAGTACGGTTTCATATCTGTATGGACAACATATTTTTCTGTACTGTTTAAAGGCCTGATAGTGGCTTCTTTAGCTAATCTGTCAGCTTTTTTATTTTCTTTTATACCTATGTGAGAAGAAACCCATATGATTACCCCTTTTCCGTAGAGTGTTGATCAGTTCTTTTATATGACGGATGATGGGATGGTTGGAGTATAATTGGTTGATTGCTTCCAGGGCACTTAAAGAATCTGATAATCAAAAATTGCATGGAGTTGTTCTTCTCTATGTACTGCAGTGCTCTCCATATGGTGTAAAGTTTCCCAGTGAACACTGAGCTTTCTAGGGGGAGTTTGAATGATGAAATAGATTGAAGACTGGTAAAAGCGGCTCCTACGGTGTCTTCAAATTTGGAGGCGTCCGTGTAGATTGTGTGAAACTTCTTGTATTTCGTATGAATTATTTCATATAAGTTACATTTGATGACTTCGTAGTTGATGTCTCTCTTTTCAAACTGGTTAAGGTTTGTATCAATGAAGATTTTTGGGGTAGTCCATGGAGTGGGGTTAGGGATATTCGGGTCGGAAAAAGTTTTTGCTTGTTGGAGGTTTAAATTATGTAGATACTGATTTTGTCTTTCGTAAAAAGGAAGGTCAGCTCTTTTCTTCTTAGCAAATGTTGACGAAAATCCGTGGGCAATCACACTACGGTATACTGGGTTTTCAGGGTTTGCTGTAATGGAAGCAGCATAGGTGAGAGTTAAAATCTGCCTTCAAGTTGCTAAATATGGTTCACCTGATTCACATTGTAAGCTTTCGGTTGGACTTGTACAGAATTCCCCAAGGGTAAGTATCCAGTTGTTTCAGAACCGATTTCTTCGCCGAATTATATACTATTGATGCATAGTCTTACTTTGATCTGATTAGGGATCTGTAGATTGTCATCAACACACATTTGTGTCTGCACCCCAAGTTTTTGAAGCGATGGTTCTCATTAGGTTCAAACTATTTTGGCATGACATTTTGAGGTGATGGATATGTTGTTTCCAGTTCAGCTCTGGATCGAATAACATGCCCAAAAATTTGACCTGGTTAACGTAGGCAATATTCTTGTTGTACATTCGTAGTTTGGGTAAATTATCTTTGGGACGTTTGGAGAAATGCATACTTTTAGTTTTCTCCAAGGATATTTGTAGCCCGGATCTTGAGGACCATTTTTGTAACTGGACTAGAAAATGTTGAAAATAATCATGGACGGTCTTTAGGGTTTTTTCCTCTAGCAAATACAACCAGATCGTCCGCATAGCCTCACAGTTATCAATTATATTGTTCATGGCTATCAAGAATAGGGTGACACTCAGTGAACAGCCCTGACGAACTCCGTTTCTCTGAAATCTGAAGAGAGTGCTCCATTCGCACGGACTCTAAAATTACGATATGCAAAAAAATTTCCATGAAATGACCACTTGCGGAGTGTGTTGATAATTATGTGTCTCTTTACTGTATCATAAGCTTTAGATATATTAAAAAAACTGCAATACAATCTTGGTTCATGGCAAAAGATTCATGGATTTCAGATTCGAGGTCTACCATATTATCGAGTGTAGATCTTTTTTTTCGAAATCCGCTTTGTTGAGGTATGAGAAGTTTTTGTTTTTCCAGACTCCACATCAAATTTTACACATTGCGCAGATAAGTGCAATTGGTCTGTATGATTCAGTTGACGATTTTGAATGGCCGGTTTTGTGTATGGGAACTATGACTGATTCAGACCACAAACGAGGGAAAACATGTTCGCTCCAAATTACGTTATAAATTCTGACAAGTAATTTTTAATTTTTTAGCGCTATTAGGAATCATTTTGAGGAAAATCATAGGAATGTCGTCTGGGCCAGGAGGAGTTTTTAGTTTCGTTAAGGCAGTTCGAAAGTTCTTCTGTTAGGGGTGTTTCAATGAATTCTATGGATAATTATCGTCTTCGTCAGGTTGACTTGGCATGCCTTCGAAATTAGGTTTTAAATTCTGAAGACCGATTTTAGGGTTTTCATCGCTAGATCGGAGTTGAAAAGTTGAAGCAAACATGGATAATTCTGGATCGCAGAGAGATAGGTCGATTGCTGAAGATACCCCATTTATGGTATTAAACCTAGTAGTCCTTCCGTCATTTAGAAGATTGAGATTCAGATTATTAATGACGGTTTCTACTGTTTTGCCCATTTGTGTTGTTTTCGTCGATCCCCATATGTGGTTGTGTGAGTTGAAATCTCCTAATATTAGAAGAGGTTGGACAGTTCTACTACACTTGGATTCTGATTTGGGAGAATATATACATTGCAGACGTGCAATTTCTGCGGTCCTAGAATTGTGATCGCCACATCTTCTAAATCAGTAGTTAATGAAATACTTCTGCCTCCAACGTATTTTTTACAGAGATGGCTACACCTCCACTGGCATAATGGGGGTTGTATCTGTTTTTATGGAAACAAGTGTAATCTGAGAGTTTATGTATATTTTGGTTACAGAAGTGGGTTTCCTAATACTGATGGGAAGAATTCCGAAAGAATCAATTTCAGCATGTCTAATTGAGTGTAGTATCCATTGAGGTTCCACTGAAGTATCCTATCGAATGTTATGAGGAGAGAAAAAAAAAGAGAAAGAACTTTGAAGATCAGTAGGTTTCTAGAGATGTATTACTATCCTCTATTTCGCTGAATGCCCCTAATTCCAGTTGTTTTTTAATTTTATTTTGGATTTTTGTCCATCTTGATTTTATTTTTCGTTCTGTTAGCAATGGGTAAATACTATGTAACAAGTCCAATAATCCGACGATATCCGATGTATAGATTCTCGCCATACTCAAAGGGTCGGATGAGCCATAAACGTTTTCAAAAAAGTCCTTGATTTTCGCATATGATAAGATGTGTTTCTGAGATTTTTCTTCAAACAGGTCTAGTAAGTCTTAGAATAACTTCCAGTAACTGTTTATCTATGGTCTGATTTGTTAGGGGTTTAGAAAAGACAGTTTCAGGTGATTCTAGGGGTGGGGTAGCGATCTCAGGTATAGAGCATTTCATTGAAATACTTGGTGCTGACGTGTCCATTGTAGGAGTTGAGGTGATGTCTATTGTTTCAGGAAGAGGGGGAAAATTCGGTTCTCGTGGATCACTAGTGGTTGTTGGAGGGACTTCTAGTGTGTTATCAATATTATGGACCGGCTCGTCATTGGGTGTTGTCGGGCAATTTACAGCTAAATGCCTTCTTGTTTGCCTTTGAAACAGAGCTGGTTTCCTAACCCTGGATCTACACTGACGCGAATAATGTTCACACATTGTTAGCCAACAAAAGTTCGAGAACCTTGTTTGCGAACCAATGTTATTTAAATATTGTTCGCTAACACTGGCGTCCACATATATATACTTGATTTAGCTCATCCTTTTTTTTAAGGCTTGTGCAGACATACGAAATAAAACTATGTCAAGTAGCGAGGATGAGCTTATTATTTTGTGTAGTGCAGTCATACTTGACAATAAATAAATGATAATTAAAGGAAAAGAAGATGGTGGGTTAAAACTGTGTTACGAAACCGCACAGGAAATTTTCTTTTAACAGATTTATGAATGGAAGGCGCCAGCAGATTTAAAAATTTTACAAGAATGTCATCTTGGGACTTTGAGTTCTTAATTAATATGATTGGACCTAGAGTTGCTCGCCAAGATACTAATTTTAAAAAATGTATCACAGTTGCAGAAAAATTGGCAATTACTTTAAGATTTTTGGCTACTGGGGATTCGTTCCAAAGCTTAATGTACCTGTTTAGAATTTCAAAACAAAGTATTTCAGCAATTGTACCCGAAGTATGTGAAACTATAATTAATGGTCTAAAAAACTCAATAAAGGTAAGTGTATTTCCTTCATTTCATAAAGTTACTGAGTTACAAATTCGTAAAATCTGTGGTTGTACCAAACTCTTCATGAAAGTCTCGTGTCCTCCCATAGTTGCGAGAATTTTCTTCACAAGGTGTATTTGGTGAGGCAAGGGGTGAAAATGTCGTGCGAGATGAACTTGGTCGTGAAAAGGTGACTGAAGATGTATCTCTGGTTTCATGTGGCATAGGTGATTCAAGAGATGAATATATTGATAATGGATTTTGTAGGGAAGAAAGTTGGGAAGTATGAGATCCGCTGGGATTTTGACGAAAGTGGCCCATTGACGCATGATGGAGAATTTGGTTTATTTTATATTGAGTCAAGTTGCGTTCATACTCAGTAGTCAATTTGTTAATTTTATGCCCAACCACTTTTCCATACGCAGAATATTCATCCCTGTTGCTTCTTGTCTCTCTCTCCCTTATTACGGACTGCATGGTTGTAAAAGCCAGATCTGTTTTATTTTCATTTACGGTGAGCTTTTTTTTCGTAGGTCCTTTTTGATTCTTGTTTGGCTCGTTTGGTTTCACTTCAGAAGTACCATCAGATCGACGTTCAAGATTAGCATTCTCTGTAGCTTGGTGTTCCTCTATTTCTGCATTACTAGTGTTCCTGTTCCACATTTTCATAAGTTTTTTCCATCAAAAAAATTTCTTTGATATGATATCTTTTGTTTCAGTTACCTTCAATGGAAGCAGAATGGTTGAGAATTGAAAGATCGTTTCAATAAAAACTAATTTTCCGCATTGCTTGGGCTCCATTGACGGAAAGCATGTTATTCTACAAGCACCATTTAACAGTGGAAGCGAATACTACAACTACAA
>WOGO01007592.1:0-11071 GCA_015342085.1 Leptinotarsa defecta
TGTGTGTGTGTGTGTGAGAAACTGAAGCATCAAAAATCGAAAATGGGGGGCGTTGAAAAGGAAAATCGGTAAACTTTCAAATGAGATATCACTTGACCCCTGACTCCATTTTTATCCACCCCGTGAAAGGAGTGACAAAAAAAATTATGGATCTGAGCGAATTTTTTTCCGAATTCCATTCATGAGGAATAGGCCTTGTTGTTTTTGCCTTGTATGTTTGTATCAAACTAATGCAAAACAATGCAATTGCACCAAAATTAATTGTATGATATGATAAATGATAAATGAATGGTTGTTGCAATGAAGAGTGAAACTGTATTTCCTATTCAGTTCTACTTGTATTGAATTTGTTTTCTCTTACCGGAACATCAGGATTCGAGCTTGTTGTATTATCAACCATTGCTACTATCGCTACAGATAGGTGTACTCTCATCCCTACTCCAATCGCAAGCATGAGAAGCAGTAATGCAACTTGTACATGCCGGTACCCCAGTTTGTGACCTATAAAAATTAAAAGAATTTTGATAATTGGCTACTAATTATACTTTGAAACAATGCAATTTTTGGAAAGAGCAATCAAGCTTGAATCATCGAAATATGAAAATCTGCAAAATATCTCATTCCTAAGAACGTCTTTTTTATTTTATATCGAGAATTGTAACATAATGTCTATTTTATATATTGATGTGAATTTAATCATTTTCATTGTAATGTGAATAAAGTCATTATTATTATTATTATTATAACAGCTACAAACCCTTCTGATTAAGTTATTATGGTATAAGTGAATCATGGGATGTCATGAAATCGAATTGGATAATGGCAAAAGTATACAAGATTATTATTTTCAAAAATCCATCACAATGTCATGAGAAATGTGAATGTTTTGAATGAAAATTTAAAAAATCAATCTTCAGGAATATTCCTACATGAAAGAATCTGTTGAATGCCTGCTCGAAAACATCTATTTTTCTGGCAAATACCTGAGTTATATTCAAAATTTGTGCAAGTGCCCTCCCAGAGAAAAGAAAGTCATTGAATTGAGCAAATCAAAATACTTATATCATTGAAAAATAACATTGCAGAAACTATTTCAGAAAGTCAAAGAACAGCGTGTTTCATTTCGAAATTCATTTTAGATGCGCTATCAGTTCATTAGTTATTCTCTAAATTATATATTAGAAAATAATCTTCAAAAAGCACGCTATTGAAATCAGTAATCCTTATCATATAGCACTGATATGGAACAAATATTTATCTGAGATTATATAGATATTAGTTCAAATACGTAGTTGAATGTTCAGAGGAAGAACTTACCATCGTATGAAAAATAAATGTATCAGAATAACTCTGTTCTTTCGTCATCTTGTTTTCTATCAGCAGAGGCATGAATATAAGGATTTGAAAGTAGCAATTTCGAAGTGAACAATTATCGTTATTAGATGACTGTTTGAAAACTGAAAATTATCTATGTAAAATATTGACCACGAGTTATGGATCTGATCTCAAATAAATGAACCTATTGAGCATTTATTGAAATGAACTCAAGTGATTTTTGAATAAAATTTCCATATTATAATTAAAAATTTCGAAAGTCTGCGATATCTTCTTCATTTGCAGCAATATTGAAAAAATATTTACACTCTCTCATTAAACCTTTCATTCTACTATGAAAATATATGAAACAATTTTACTGACGTTTTCTCAAGCCCTACAACTTCTAGAAGTTCAAGAAAAGCTCAAACTTTCATAACGAAATGAGATTATCAATAAAACGTCATGACCGTTACTTACTATATATGAATATGTTTTTTCATTAAGAATTGTCATCCCTCTACTAGCGCTAATCTTCGAAAGTTGTAACTTGTGTGAGCTGAGGCTCAACAAGGTTATCCCTTTCGACGAGCAATTCCTAGTCGCTTCTTCTGCTCTATGGATAATTTAGGAATTAATCAATATTAACGACTGAAGTAGCTTATTTACTTTATTTTGTTGATACCGATAATTAGTAGATTAAATTCTTTCCGATTTCAAATATTTCACAAAAAAATGATACTAGATAACGGTTAATTGAATTATTATCATAAATATTTTACATAATTCAGATATATTTCTATGATATCGATACCTGCGTATGAAATTTATCTGAAACGTCTTAGAATTAACCTTGGACTTCCGCTTGAATATCCTCTCTTGTACTTCTTTTCGAAAACCGAGTTCATCTTCAAACATTTGATTTTCTTTTAGAATTGCAATGGTTTCGCTTCTCAGTCATAATATTTTTCTGTTGACGAAGAGACTTATCTTTGACTTGTGTCTTGTGCCATCACCCTTCTTTCTGTAAAATGTTTTTCAACTTTTTTTTACAAGTTGAAATTGGTGTTCAATAGACACCAAGCGTTGAGCGATAATCCTCTTGATTCAGAATGACGGACAGTAAAATTAAATTATATTTCAGAAAGTCACCAGCACCCAAAATTGCAATTGAAAAAGCATTTGATTTTTCCTCAATCACTTAAAAACTGTCAAAACCGAAGAAAGTAAAATGGAGTATCTCGTTGAAGAGAAAAAATACTCCTGCAATTCTACCAACATTAACTATATATTACTGTGTTATCTGAACACTTCAAAGAATGAAGTCATGTCGAAAAAAAGTTCATCCGAATTTCCTTGTTAGGAATCACACGTTAAAAGTTAAGACCTTGTTAGTACTTAGCTTAGCTTAGCTCAGTTTTTCAACTTCTGAGAGTTGTCGTTCGCATGGGGCGACAGCTGATTAATGAAAAAACAGATTTCAAACAGTTATATAATTGCTACATAACATTTCCTTAAACCTCCGTTTTTACAAATGACGACATAAGAGGCTTAAGACATTTTTGCTATTTGAAGTCGTTATTATGTACCTGTATATTAAAGAAGATCATGTGACGAAGGTTCATGAAAAAATACTTTGCTATTTCTCATAAGATGAGAATTATATAAGTATTCAAACAAGTATGTTGATGTTTTTTTCACAAATGTTATGTCATCACCTTTTTTGCAACTGACAACGGCAGTATTTGATTGACAGACAAACTATCTGATTTGTTTAAAAATATCATTTTATCGTTAGGAAAAAATTATAATTTTCGAGAATAAAATCTCTTTATGAGAATTAACTCTATTTTTCATAATCATTTTCTATTATAATTCGGTATTTGAGAATTATTACCACTATCCATGATAGTAATTATAAAATTTTTACAATACATTTTATTCAAGAAACGTTTCGTTAGGCACGGTAGCCTTATCGATTGGTTGCAGCAGTCCAACTGATTAAGCTACCGTGTAGCAAAAATAAGGTTAAATATCCATTGAATTATCATCTGAATTCATGAAGAGAAGTATTGTCAGGAGATAAGTTTTTGAGAAAAATTATGCATTTTGCTTCATATGCATTCCTCCTGAATGACCACTGGTGCATTTCTCTAACTAACAAATCGCTGAATCTATACCATGCATCTTAACAGAATAGCAACTACGACTCTTCAAGCTGAGGCCATTAAGCTGAGGGTTTCACCTTAATGGCCTCAGCTGTGTATCTGTAGGGTAGGGAGGGTGAGTGTAGACCCACAGCACTTAGACCACATTGTACATCCCCCGAGGAGTTGTCCTTCTAGGTTATTTTTTATCCTGTCCTTTCCAGGAAGCTGGACAGGTGACTAAGATATGCCAAGACACGCCGAACACACACTCTCTTCTTGACGATAACTCCGGACACTCACACAGGACATGCCTGACATTCTCATCTTCCTGCATAGAGGTGTGTCCACTAGCCCCATATTATGGTGGTGGTGCCAAGATAATAATTCGAATGAAAGTATGGTTCTGAATCATGAAACTGATAAAATAATCATAAGTAGAACCTTAATATTTTCACGAAACCTTCATGAATGGAAATGATAATATAAAATACAATAAAACAGGGATTAACCCAAAGAAAACTTCTTGCTCCTGAAAAAGTTGATAGGAATGGTCGAAGAATAATCTGTTTATCGTCCTATGGAATAGTTTTGTTTCATTATTGTTAAGAACAAAATCATTTGTAATAACGTCGGTTGATGTAAAAAAATGTGTTGTCAAGATCCTTTATCATATAATAACATCACAGCATTCATAATGTGAATATCAATTCTGTATGGTGACTGCTCATAGAGATAATTAAGGTAGACTTTTGTGTTTGAGATTATTAATGTTTATTCAGATGATATGAGTAATCTCCTACGCTCACCACCTGATTGAAGACGCGAATGTCACTTGCAACCTTGATAGTCTGGAACATAGAAGAAAAATTGGAAATTTGTCTCTCCTCTATTGATACTTCACGGAAAGTGTTCAAGTGACTTAAAGTGAAAAGATTTCAAGTGACAAGTGACTTTTGAACTCAAAATCACTTAACAGAATAGCAACTACGACTCTTCAAGCTGAGGCCATTAAGCTGTGGGTTTCATTCAATGCGGAGTACTATCTTCCCTTATGTGGTCACCCTTGATAGTTAGTTTGCTTAATGTCTGTCCTCTACAGAAGAGAACTAAACCTGCAAGCATACGCAGACGACTTTGTCATACAATCATAAATCACTTTAAGAAAAGTAACCTCCAGAGAACACTGGACGATGCTTTCAGTTAGTTAGGAAAGAAATCTAGATATTTTACCTCAAATATGAGGTTCTTCAATTTGCAGTGGAAGTGAAAAATCTAGGTGTATCCTATAACATGGATCTCACTTGGAAGATGTTTTACACAAAGCAAGACTGTTTCCATGAACATGTTGAAGGATTCATGGAGAATTTTGGTAGCCAAACAAATCTATTGGATACATGTAGTCATCGTCAGACCGTTGATAAAGTATAGAAAAATTGCCTGGTGTCCGAAAACTTCACAATAAACGGATCTGGCGTAGCTCTCTGATATACAGAGACAGGCTTGTACAACTTTCTAAACCTATGGATATCATACATACTTACACAAAACAGGCTTGATAGGAGCGTAGCAGGCATCTAGCGAAATGACTTTCAACTTGATGCTTCCAACTGTAAACTACGACCTACTTTATACTCGTATGTTCCTCATCCCGAGTATAAAAAATCAGATCATCAGGAAAAACACAATACTGAAAGCAGATAAGTAACTGTCTTTGATACATATATGGTTTGAAACACCTGATTGAGATATCAACCTGCTACGTGTTACGATCACCAAGTGATCATCTTCAAGACGAAGATCAAACTGTTTTGATGATCACTTGGTGATCGAAACACGTGTCGAGGTGTTGAAATAACTGTTGGGTGTTGAGAAAAACTCCAGTAATATTCAATACTATATCAAAGGTTCCAAAAAGTGCATTACAAAAACAACATAACAATGGTTAATACAATGAAGTTTAAAATACTTACAGGGAGATGGACATATTTTATAATGGAGAAAAGAAAATTGCCACATGTTATCAATGAATAATTTTTTTATATATATTCAGTAAACGACGGAAATTTATATTATCTTAGATATAAATGATTGAAGGCTCTAGCCTGCCATACTTCAAGTCTCTGGTAAATTTTCTTTCATCAATGTTCATTGCCTCTTCTCTTCTATTGAAATAACTATCCCTGTGTTTTCGGCTTTCTATTGCCTCTCTATATACTCTTGGATAGTAGTTTTGAGTTTTATCGAGTATCAGTTGTAGTCTGGGTCACACGATACTTCTTTTGGAACTTCTGTCCAAGGGAACCGAAAATTATGATTCAGGGCTCATTCGATTCGGAATGACCTCTGCAACTTTTTAAAATAATTCAAGAGAGGTTCGAAAGAATTGGAAAAGTTATAAACAATTCAGTAAACAGGGAGGTTTGGTTTTTTGAAATTATCTCGGAAAATATCAAAGATATCCGAAATTTGAGAAAAGATCCATAAAGAGGAGAAAAAGTACTAAAAAACGCACTTCCTGGAACTCTTATCATCAATATTTATAATTTTAATTGAGAGGCGAAAATAGTGCTAAAAGCGTGCGAGGCGCGTCCCGCACGTGCTGATCGATACGGATCTTTGAACAATAAAAATTGTTTCAATTCATTTGATATTATTATTATTGAGAGAAAAAATTCAAATACCTTCCAGACACTTGAATGAGCAAAAATCCACGAAGAAAAATTTTTCCCCTGATTATTTTATAAGATAGACTTTAGTTGATTAACTAATTTTCACTAGTTTTAAATTCACATAAAAACCCTGATAATTTTTAAACTGAAAACCTGAAATCTTTTTTACTTCTTGGAGTTTTTCTTTAAAGCCTTCAGAAATATTCTTGTTGGGAAAATAAAAAAAATTTGATTTTCCACTTTGTTATTGATAATCAAAGACGTTAAAAAGTGAAAAATTCAATTAAAGCAATGGAAAAAATTTTTTATTCAAATTCATCCGTATTCTCATTATTTTAAGTTATACAAAAAAGGTATTTCATAATTTTTAGCTCTATTTGTTTGAAAAATTGAAGTAAACGAATGTATTGTTTATTAGATATTTGAAATTTTTTGGGTCGGATTTCAATCAGTGATGAATATTATGATTTTCGAAAACAAAACCGATCTCTAGAAGAGATGTGACATGTGTCACTTCTTCTGTAAAAATATTTTTCTCAATTTTTTACAATTTTTTCTGGCAATTGTGAAAATTAGTTGAATAACTAAAGTATATCTAATAAAAAAATCTTGTGAAGAAATTTTTTCATGGATTTTTGTTTATTCAAGTGTCTAAAAGGTTTTTTTTATAACTGATTATTATGAAATTATGATTATGATTATTATGAAATAATCTTTATTTTTCCAAGATCTGTGTCAGTTTCAGCACTAATTTCGCCACGTAATTGAAATTATAAATCTCGGGGATAGAATTCCAAGAGGTGAGATTTTTTTTAGTAAGTTTCCTCCCCTTTGATTATTTTTGTTTTCAAATTTCGGATATCTTCAATGTTTTCCAAAATATTTGCAAAATACAAACCTTCCTTTTTTAATTAAATTGTTTAAAACTATTTCAATTTTTTCGAGCTCTCTTGAAATTTTTCAAAAAGTTGCCAGAGGTCATTCCGAATCGAATGAGGCCTGAATCATAACTTTCGGTACCCTTGGACAGAAGTTCCAAAAAAAGGGTCTTGTAACCCATACTATTACTCTGAATAAAAATTGTTGACTCGGGTAAACCGACAAATCAGCTGTGTATCTGTAGAGTAGAGAGGGTGAGTGTAGACCCACAGCACTTACACCACATTGTACATCCCCCGAGGAGTTGTCCTCTTAGGTTATCGTCCATCCTGTCCTTTCCAGGAAGCTGGACAGGTGACTAAGATATGCACAGGACATGCCTGACAGTCTCATCTTCCTGCATAGAGGTATGTCTACTAGCCACATATTATGGTGGTGGTGGTGCCACGATAATAATTCGAATGAAAGTATGGTTCTGAATCATGAAACTGATTAAATAATCATAATTAGAACCTTAATATTTTCACGAAACCTCCATGAATGGAAATGAAAATATAAAATACAATAAAACAGGGAATAACCCAAAGAAAACTTCTTGCACCTGAAAAAGTTGATAGGAATTGTCGAAGAATAATCTGTGTATCGTCCTATGGAATAGTTTTGTTTCGTTATTGATAAGAACGAAATCATTTATAATAACGTCGGTTGATGTAACAAAATGTGTTGTCAAGATCCTTTATTATGTAATAACATCACAACATTCATAATGTGAATATCTATTCTTTATGGTGACTGCTCATAGAGGTAATCAAGGTAGACTTTTGTGTTTGAGATTATTAATGTTTATACAGATGATATGAGTAATCTCCTATGCTCACCACCTGATTGGACACGCGAATGTCACTTGCAACCTTGATAGTCTGGAACATAGAAGAAAAGTTGGAAATTTGTCCCTCCTCTATTGATACTTCATGGGAAGTGTTCAAGTGACTTCAAGTGGGAAGATTTCAAGTGACAAATGACTTTTGAACTCAAAATCACTATTGATATAAGTATAAATCCACAGGCGGAGGTAGGAGGAGGTTGAACACAGTACTCAAAGAAGAAACAGCAAATAATACTGAAAATTCAGCTTTGTTTCTATTAAGGTTGGACCTCTTACACTGTCACTGTTTATGAAGCTATTTCCAATTCGAATATTAAAAGAACATAGCACAAACAGATATAAATTCATACATACATATCGGCAGACAGATATACGGTTTATTAACTACATATCATTTCAATCCACAGGAACAATAACAATATATTTATATGGAAAGTAGCTTATTTGCTATTAGAAATAATGAAAAATCAAACTAATGCTCAATGTATTAATGAAACTGTTTGGTTGAAATGGTTGAGAGCCAAGTTTCTTTAAGCTCTGTTGAATTTATATTTTAGTGAACCTTTCATTTCTTTGGAAAGTTGGGCGGATACCACTGGACAGAGGTAGACAAAGAATCTTTGGTTTTTGGCTGTATTGACCTTGGGTATTTTAGAGGGTTTAAAACGGAATCTATGTGTTCAAAATGAAATATCAGAAGACTCTGTAAATACGGTTGCTTGAAGGTTAAAAATTGTGATTGTGTATAAAGTTTTCAGACGAGTACGTTAATTCTTTGTGGTAAATGATTTCAACGAACCATTTTTGAGTTACTTCTAATGTGTTGAGGTACTTATCAGTTATTCCTCTCCAAACAATAATGCCATAATTGATATGACGTTTTACAAGCGTCAAGTAAAGTGTCCTAATCTGGGATAAACTCAAAATTTTTGTGAGAAATTTGATGTGAGGTGATCTGATTTTCCTTTCGACATGTTCAATATGTTTGTTTCATCTAAAGTTTTTATCCACTATGATTCCGAGATACTTGAGATGGTCATTCTTTTTCATCTCAAATTCTGTATTGTGTCTGTTAACTTTCAGTGTGTTATTTGTTGATAAATACTGATCAAAGTAACTGAAAGGAATGAACAGACTCTTTTCAGTGTTAATTGTGGGTTATACACTTTGCCAAATTGTTTGTTTTGAAAGTGAACTGTGGGTCTAGATTTTGAAGATGATTTTTGAAGATCATTGCAATAGATAATTATGTTTCAGAAACATACACTTGAGTGAGATGAGATTTGGAGGATTATAATACTAATAGGGCATTTTCAAGCAAGGTGGTTTATATTAGGTTTGTTCTGGTTCTCAGTTTGAACTATTTCGAATCGTCCAAAATCAGTGAGTCATTTGTGGACTGAAAAGGATAACAGTATTCATTTGGGTGACTGTTTTCTGACTGTTAGGAACAGTCCCGGCAGAGAACCAGAACAACCATATTGCAGCTAAGCGCAACCAAGCACCAGTCACTCATTTTCTATTGAAGTGTCAACCTGTGTACATATGAATCGATCAGATTGTCAAAGTACTTTTCCGGAAACTACAGTTTATATTAGTAATATGAGATATTTTCATCATTATTCGTTACCCGAAACATCGTAGTGATGAAAGTGCTACTACATACATTGGGATATCAGAAAACTAAATTGAGAAAAGTAATCAGGTTCTGAAGTCAACAGAAAAATTCGAAGTATGAAGTAGCTGAACAAAATGATAACATAACAAAAAATCAGTGATATTCACACTTCTTGTTGTTGGCTAGGGCAGAAGAACTTATAAAATATAAGAAACAATTCACTCTGGTTTCTGATAAAAATTTTCCGCAGGTTTCTATAGGATATTTGGTGAAGAGATTTCTTCCGTTCTCAATATATATTTCAAAAATTCACTCACCATTATCAGTTTTTTTCATTTTTGAAAGGAATGCTTTACATCAACTATCAATCATAACACCCATCAGGTTCTAATTGCCAACTTCAGTACATGGATACTGATAAATGTGCAAAATCCTGTACAGTTACTACTGTTGTAATCAATCAGGTCGTGATTCACGATATGAGTACTCCATAGTTTTTATCTCTTCAAATTGAAATATGTTCACACGTTCCACTTAATTGAACTTTCCGATAGCTATCATGGCCACGAATACGAAACTTCGCAACAGAGCATTGTTTAAAACAACATTTTTATGGTTCGATCATCTCAAAAAACAGAAATTTTAATTGTTGTACCACCTTAGTGACATTAACTATTCATCGTGTTTGTTTTTAATGAATCATGTTCAATACCACAGTCAGTTTTTCTTGATTTTTTTTTTTAAGTGAAATATATCTTTATATACAAGTGTAGATATTGACATATTTCACATAACTCCTATGACATCTGTCGAAAAAACTCGAAATGAATCGAGTCAAAAAAAAAATCCAAATATAGTTCATTTTCTAGTTCTGAGGACGGAAGCAGATTTATGCCTTTGAAATGTTAAGATAAGTTTCTCTGCAATTCTCAACACTTTTCTCGATAGAAGAAAGTATGAAATACGACAAGTTACTGGGTGATTACACATTTTTTTTTTGTAAAAATATTTTTTTATGTTGAACGGTTTTATTAAAAAAAAAGATAATAATGATGAACTAAGAACTGAAAAATAATTTGGAAGGACCTAGATAGCTGTCATCACACCACTCTCCTCAGCAATCTACTTTATTGATCAGATGGAAAAATAATAAAATCGTTGGGCGTAGTACTCACATCTTCATTCAGGTTACGCTACGCTCAACGATTCTATCATTTTTTATGTGACGATAGCCTGGTGGGTTGACGTGGGTGGTTTTCTTTTCTCACTCAATCCACCGCTGTGTGAACCGGTGATTCGAACCTCAAGGCCAAACGATTGATTTTCACTTCCTATCGTACAACTTGTGCTAGGAATCACACGTTAAAAGGTAAGACCTAGTTAGTTCTCAGCTCGCACAGAATTTGACTTTTGAGAGTTGTCGTTCGTAGGGGGGCGACAGTTGGTTGACGGAAAAACAGATTTTTCAACGAATACCGTAGATTGCTGAGAAGAGTGGTATGATGACTGCTATCTAGGACCTTCCGAATTATTTTCCAGTTTTCAGTACATTATC
>WOGO01007593.1:0-11071 GCA_015342085.1 Leptinotarsa defecta
TAGATGGACTGCATACAGACTTGTGCACATTGCCAATTGCACAAATCAATTCAATGCAGAGTGCAACAGACTGTTGGTTGACATTGGAAGTCACAGCATTCTGGAAATGACTTCTGACTTTATGCCTCCAACTGTCAACTACAAACTGCATTATGAAGTACTATTCCCGAGTAGAGAAGACTATATCCTGCGGGAGAAGGAAATATTGAGAGCAGATAGTTGTTGGTTCACAGATAGATCAAAAACACCTTCCGGTTCTGGTGCAGATGTTGTCAGTCGCAAACCTAGGACAGAATTATCTACCTGCCTAGGAACTTATGCGACTGTATTTCAAGCGGAAATTTACGCTATTGAATTGTGTGCGGAGAGATTGTATAAATCCAAACTAACTCACAATTCAATAAAAATATTCTTGGACAGTCAAGCAGCGTTGGAAACTCTTGGCTCCTACCGAGCAACGTCTGAATTGGTAGCAAATTGCCAAAAAAGACTGACTCTCTTGCAAAGGAGGGTGCTGTAAGCGGCTTCATTGGACCAGAGCCTGTCATTGGCATCGCTTTGGGCTTTGCCAAACAAACATTGAACACCTAGATGGCAAGAAGGGTTATGGACTTCTGGCAGAATCTTCCAGGATTGGCTCACTCCAAGGCGTTTATTCACCCGTCGAAGCTTGATTCCAAACAGTTGTTTAACTACAGTAGGGATGAACTACGATATCTGGCTTTCTCACATGTAGGTCACTGTCATTTGAATCATCACATGCAGAGACTTGGACTGTCGGAAGACGGTGTGTGGCGCCTCTGTCTGGAAAATGATGAAACTGCAGAACATTCAAGGTCAAACCTGAAATCATCTTACATAGGATGATAGATATTTGCAAAAAATTCAGTCCACTCGGGACTGAATTGTTAGTTTGAGGTCCTCCCTTTCGAACAAAAAATATAGGTAGAGAGAAAGATATATTTGCGAACTGATCTTGACAATAGCATTGCTGAAAGTCATTCAAAGTCGAACCAAAAACCCAAAATTTCCTCACCGAAACCGTTGAAGTCATATTCAATACCTTGTGTGTGACGTCAATATCGTTCAATGGTCAAATGGTGTGGGGAGGTTCGAAATAAACCAGCTACTACTCAAAAAAGGAGGGTTACTTAAATATTCCGTTGAGGAGTGATTGGGATGTGATCCAAAAGATAACTGAATTTTGTCAGGTTATTATAATAAATCAAATTAATTCATTGATATACTCGTAATCCATCAATTTCGAGTCAATGCACAGATCAATTCAAATTATAGTCATTTTCAGGCCGCCCAGGTATTCTCATTATTTTCTGCATCTCTAGAAACATCTTCAACTGTTATTACCTTCACTCTATATGAAATAGCGACTAATACTCATATCCAGGAGAGGCTCAGGAGAGAAATAAATGAAGTTTTAGAAAAGCATAAAGGTCAACTGAATGATGTCGCTTTGAATGAAATGATATACCTTCGTCAAGTGATAAACGGTAAGATTTTCGCATTTTTTATCATTATATTGTTCCTGATAGGTGGGATTGGAACCTTGGGAAAAATCAATCTGATGAAAACTCTTTGACTTTCAGGGTATCTGGTATGCGCTCTTCTATTTTTTCACGAAGTTTGCTCCATGAAATAACGACATATAAGAGTAGTTCTAAATGTAGAAAACGACTGCAGGCACTAAGCTAGTACTGCTATAGAATGTATAACGAGTTTGTCACCTCATCGTCGGTTTTTTCAAGCGAAACATACTATCAAAATCAATATTACCTTTTTGTAAAGTTGCGGTCTTCCATAAATAGTTTTTCTTTGAATATATGAGTGTGGAGTATCTCGTCAAATTTCGAAGTAAACTTCTGCAATATAAATATAACCAAAAATATTCATATTCCAAGTAACAGGGATTTTTAACGGAAGCAAGTGATTTTTGAATAATCTGATCAATTTATCTCAGTCACACAAGTTGGAATAGTAAGGTCCTATTTTCTTGAAAACAGAATGTGTTTGGATAGGAGCAGGTCTTCCAAGAATGCTTGGTTGATTTTGAATTTAGGGACGTGTAATGGGCAGGTTCCTCATTGTGGATGATTTCAATTTCAGATCACAAAATGTTATGATTGTAAGTCTGAACTCTTGTTGAGATGGTTGATTTCTCCTCGCTCTCCACCCCTTTGGGCATCCACTAAAAAATTTCGCCAATCATATTGATACAAATATTATAATCCTTTCACCAGATCAAGTTATCCGACTCGTATTCTCACAGTGTTTGAATCAATTTCATTGAAATTTGTGTATTGATGGCATTCTCAACCTTGTACATTCAGAAATATCAGGAATCCCAGCTAGGGATATATTCGAGCCCGGACCAAAGCTCAGGTCGAAATCGAGCTAAGCCTCGAACAGAATCACGGATTTTTTCACTAGCCGAGCCCAAACCGCTAGATCTCGGACCGAGCGAAGCTTTCGGGTCGTTTCGAGCTATTGAGAGGGTTCTGATGACTTTTACCCCTTAGAGATAGCTTTATAAAAATCCAGTTATGAATGTCATCAAGTATCAAACTGAATAAAATCAGAGTCTCTCGCTCTCTTTTCAACCCCTTAAGGGTTGATTCTTTGCAAATCCTGACATTACATGAGGATAACGAGAGTCTTAAACTGATTGTTCATCTGGTGGAGGAGTAAAAAATATAACACAGAATGATCAAAGCAGTACCTATATATATTTTTGCAAATTTGACAATTTCGAAAGTACGCACATGTTCAGAACAAAACCGCGTAGAAGTCAACGTAACTGTAATCGAATCATGACAGAATCCATAAAAGGAACATTAATTCAGAAACATCACCTATAAAATAACAGTATACGACCTCACTTTTTCATAACGTTCTTTGTCTCTCCTAATCGTATGTCTTGGAGTTATTCAGTTCCCTAACTTTGGTAATCAACTATTCTTTTCATTATCTGACTCAGTATTTCATTACCAATTGTCGTGTTTCTATTTTGAAAATGGCTGAAATAGACTATATGAGAAAATTTGGATCACTTCTCGTCCCTTTAAGATAGAAATTCTAAAATTCTCGATAAAAGTGTCATTTCATATCTAGCAAAGAGGTTCAGTATCAACTTTATGTATTCAAAGTTGAAAAATATGAATGAAAAGGTTCAGATTCAGGTTCAGGTTTCGTCAGGTTCAGGTTCAGGTTCAGGTTTCGTCCCTCTGAAAATAAAATCTGAAATAACCCAGCTTCCTAGGACTGAGCATTGATAAATGAGTATTTTTTCAATAGGAAAGTCAATAATGATTCGACTCGATGCCCGAGCCCGAGGATTCAAAAGTTGAGTCAAGCTTCGAGTCGAACCAAGGTTTTTTGAAATAAAGCCGAGCAAGCTCAAGTCAAAGCTCGGCTCAACTGGACTGGAGAAGAGCTCTGACCACAGTGGGTGAACTTGAAAATGATTCAACACACAGGACCGTTTTGATTTCTCAATACATTATAAAATTATAAATGAACGAGTAAACGTGTTTCATTGATTATAATCAAATAATATGGAGCCGAAGAAAATAGTAAATTACAAAATCTCTCACTTGAATAGTTAAGGGTTCATAACCTTTCTGTTGACACGTTTTATGTCTAAACTTATTTTCAAAGAGATTATTTGATACCAACACTATTTATTCATGAATATTTATTCATGGTATACTATACGTCTCTGTGATTTTTTATTTCAGAATCTCTTAGGTTATATCCACCGATAACAAGTTTGGAAAGGAGGTGTATGAAGGATTATAAAATCGATGGTACTGACTTAATGATAGAGAAACATATAAGTATAACAATTCCAATATTTGGACTTCATAGAGATTCCAGAAACTACCCGAATCCGGAAAAGTTTGATCCCGATAGATTTAGTGCAGAAAGTAAACATAATATCAAACCACATACGTACCTTCCCTTTGGTATAGGGCCGAGGAGTTGTATAGGTTAGTTGTTTTCCCGACTTGATATGTAAAATTGGTGTTATTATGAAACCTTCATCAGATACAGTAAAATTCTCGGACGTCTGCATGTAAATATGAATAAATCACAAGGTGATAAAATTTATGAATTTTTCACGTGCAGATTTGATTATTTCCAATAACTTCAGTATTTTTAAAACTCTCATTTTTGAGTGATACCCAGGGGGCAAAAAATCATTTCATGTACCAATTCTCTTGCGTTAAGTATTGGTAGATGGATAGATCACCACATCAGTTTACTCAAATCCGCACTGAAATTGATGTAGCCATTTTTCAAATTAGTGTGCACAAAGACTTAGACAAAGAGGTAACGATCAGTAACACCTTAATTCTATGTGTATTTATTTTTTTGATCAACTGATTTGCTATTTTCTCAATATTTGAGCTTTTCCATGAGCTATGACAATTCCACTTTAATTGTTTTGAAAGGGTAACTAATTGAAATAACCATCACAATTATAATTCAACTCAGAAAATTCACTTGATAATTTTTGATACCTGAGTTTTGTATTTTTCAGCCGCTTTCATGACTCACTATAGCTAATAAATAGAGTATTTCAGCTTTTCTTTTTTGTTCATAATTCAACTGTCCAGCAGGGGGTGCTATACCAAAGTCTTACGAAGGTTCGAAATAGGTGAACACTTCAATCTGGCAGACCACTATTATAATCTTCATGCGGTCATTGTACACTGTGGTTCTGGCGTTGAATCTGGTCATGATTACGCATTGGTCAGAGACGAAACAAACTTGTTTGAGTTTGATGATAGTCGTGTCACTAAGTGTTCTGGCAATGTCTTGAATTTATTGAAGCCTCTGGAGATACCCTACATTTTGTTTTATGAGAGAGAGGGCATTGGTAGATCAGGATCTTCAGATGATGTGGTGCTGCTGGTTTTTCCGGGATTTTCTGCTGATGAAAAGCAAATGGGCCACTGGAATCAATGAAGTCGCCCCGGAGCGCCAAATAATTTTTTTTGTTTCATAATTTCATGATTTGTATTACTTTTTTCTTTAGTATAACTCACCAATTTTCATCAACCCTAAAATATTTAATGGAGAGTGAGGTTAAGTGATATACCATGTGACAAGGTACAAAATTATCTTTTTGATGATATCATAATTTATTGAAATTTACTTGTTCAAAGTGAAAATGGCTTTAAGAACAATAATCCAATCAATTGGGAAGTAACGATAAATGTAAATAAGTTGTAGTTATTATGAATCAAAACATTCACAATTAGTGGTAGGTTTGAATGTGAGAGTGCTTCGTGGAAAATATGTTAACACACTGTTGAATTGATTCATTTGAAACGTCACTTCATCAACTATTGAAAAATTTTATCCATTTGTTTCCACTCAGTAATATAGATTTTGTTCGAATCTATTTTCAACATTTTGTGGCATATCAGGTGTTATGCTTATGCACTCTCCTATAATTCCTTGGCAAATATCTTCTATGGACTTGGTCTTCGTAGAAAACAGCTTTATTTTGAATGTCCCCAAAAAAAAAGTCTAAAGGCGATAAGTCAAATAACCTGCCAAGCCATTCAGCTAGACCTCCCCTTCTACAAATGACGCTAGTTAAAATTATAATTGCAATCAAATTTTCAGGAAGAAAAAGTGGGCCTGTGATATGACTGCCTGATACACTACAACAGACATTCATTTCTTGAGTGTGCTGTGTATGCCTATATACAGCTTCATTTTGATAAATTGTACACTCAACGGTGAAACTTATGTTGAATAATGATAGGTACCTGCTGACTCATTTGTTCACAAGATTGCAGTCTTCTACCAAGATCATCCAATTTAGTTCCTATACTAATTTGATTTTGTATAAATGAAAATTTTTCGGTATTGAAATACGTATTGTAGACGAACGGGATACCCTTTAGGCTCCAGACAGATAATGGGTAATTTGAGTGTGATCCAAATGAATACGCCCCAAAATAACAACTTCCACAGCTTCATTTCAGATGAAGTCCTGCGGTTGATGGCAAATCCGCTATCGACAAACTTTCTAACTAACTGGACAACATACGAATAAATCACATGTTAATTGGAATGACTGTTCTTGATAAAGCCAGTGGGAAGTCTAGTACAATTATTATTTTGAAATTTTATTGGAATTAACTATGTTTTACAGTGGAATTTCGATTATTTCGAAAGCAATCAAACTGAATCACAGACGAGACTGGATTAATCGTTTGCGTTGATAATTTTTCTACACTTACCTGCAGTTATTCTTGAAAAATGGAAGATTCAATTGTGATAAAAAATTGCAACATTGAGATCTCATTTTTGTTAAAATAAGCTAATTGAGAAAGGACAGTAGTTATTCTGCATCTTAATACCAAAAACTCATTCGTGTTTTTCATTAATACCAAAATTATCGAGTTAATGTTCTCGAAGCCGTTTTCGCATCAACTGTTTAAGTAAATTTCATTCGATGAAGAATCATTGAAAAAAGTTAATTTTGGGTCACATTTTAAACATTTGTTGAAGTAAAGTTTCAATAAATCGATTCAACAACTTGTTCACTCTTTTTTCACCAAGCACCGTTATAAGTAACCAACATCGAAACCTGCCACTAATTGTGATTTTTTTTTATTTGTATCAACTACAACTTATTCGTAGTTTACGTTAATACCCAACTTATTGGCTTAATGTTTTCGAAATCGTTTCTGTTTCAGTACATTTTGATGAATAGTGTTTCAGTAGGAAGATAGTTATGTGCCTTTTCTTATGACATATATACCACTTATGACTATACCACTTTTCATTTAAAATATTGGATTGTGACACTCCCTCGCTAGGACGTTGAATGTACCGAAATATTTGTGAGAAAGTTAATATGCAAAGAAAACAAATTATTTTGATCTGAAATGAAAGTGGAATGATAATAGGTGGAATATTCAGTTCAATGTGAACTACTCCGTAGGCCCCGCATCGGCCGCAAAAGAAAATGATGCGGGGACTACGAAGAGGATGTGCAGCTCGCAGATGGAAGCATTCTACACCATTTTGATGCTGAAGAGACGTATACTTACGTCGGGGTAGAGCAACGCCACTCACAACGCCACAATTATCAGCACAAACTTCGACAGATCTGGTCATCGGAACTGTCGGGGAAGAATAAAGTTGCTGCAACAAATATGCTTGCCGTTCCAATCTCACTCTACCCGTTTGGACTAGTGAAGTGGACTCGAAAGGAGCTGTATCAACTCGATATAAAGACCCGAAAAATTATGCCGTTCCACGGTTGTACTTCCCCCGACAACATGGAAGCCGCAAACTTTTGAGTTTGGAGTGGCTACATTACAGAATGCTACTTGATGTAGCCTGTAAAGTCAACGAGTTCGGATTCCCTTCTCTGCATGGTTCGTGACCATGATGGATCAGGAATTAGAGCATTTCTGTTTAAGGCAGCTGCTCGAGCAGCTGATGAACTCGGTTTAGTTTTCGACACTGAACGAGATGATCACAACTCTGTGACCTAGTTGAAACCCGTTCAGCAAAATATAAAAGCTGCAGGAATCACCACACTTCTGCGCTCTGCTCTACTCATTTACAATGAGTAAATATATCAGGTTGAACACACAAAGTGTATAATTATTCTTCTTGTTTGTGAGAGATAAATAATACATGAATAGAAATAACAATGAAATACAAATAACAATACAAATATAAGTATACATATATATATATGGAACACAACATTATATGTAGATTTAGTTTGAAATATTTCTCTTGAAGATGATCACTTGGTGATCGAAATACGTGTCGAAGTGTTAAAATATCGGTTTGGTGTCGAGATAAAATAGTAATATTCTCTCGAATAACTTGTTACTTATCGCTACCAATTAAATTAAATTTATTGGCATAGTAACCATTATTCTTATCGCGAGTGATATTTAATTTGGAATATTTTCCAGGTCAGCGTATTGGATTCTTGTTGGTACAAATAGCTCTTGTAGAAATACTGAAGAAGTTCAGGCTGATTGTCAGCGATTCCACACGATTACCGTTTGAGATGGATAAAGTTAATTTATTCTTAACTATAAAAAATCCCATTTTTCTAAAAGCTGAGAAAATACAACTGTGATAACAACAAGGAAGATTTCAGATAATGTTACGATAGTTTGTAAATGTTTACTATAGTGAAAAATAAACCTTGCATTGTAACGGAAAAGAAAACAAAAAATGATAAGGGCGCAACAAGTTCGTTTTTATACATTCAAACTGGAGAACCTACAGGTCTTTTGGATTTCGTCCTGTACTACACTAAATAACTGGGATATTAAATTATGCCGTGTTTTTGTAAAGATTATGATGATTTGTCGGTAGAGAGAGATAGCAAGCTTTACTTTGAACCGATTATTCATTGAAAAAAAAAAGGTTCGATTAACAACAAAAGTTAGAAAGTTAGTATTAGTGATGAGGACACAGGTATTCTTTCAGATTTTATAAATGAATTGAATAAAGAAAAAATGCTGAGAAAGTAGAAAATTACTGAATTATTATTTTGAATATCAACGAGTAAATACTGATTACTAATTCGATTCACTTCTGAATTTACCATAAATGGAACTTGTGGCTAATTAGTCAGAATAAAAGTTATAATATAGATAATGAAAAGGTATATGAAGCTTACTACCGCTTACCACTCATCACATCCGTGATGTGATGAGCGGTAAGATTTCGATAAATATGGAAGATTATACAACAGGTATCGGTATTGAAAGAGATTATCACTGATTTAATCTGTCAAATGATTCAGGATTCAGGTTCAGGTGTGCTTGATATGATCGGTTGGTAAACTGCCATACTGCACTCTCTACTTCAACCGCACGAAAGTTATTTTGTTCAAACTCATCAATAACATTAAAATTCTGCTAAGGATTCAACTGACTGGAACTTGCCTTCTCGAAATGAATAAGCTCGATACCAAGACCCTAAAATGCACAAAAAAAGAAATTCCAACATACTACATTAGTTAGGACTACCTTTCTTGATGAGGGTCGTTGATCATATATGAAATTCGGCAGCTTCTAAATTTTTTTTCGAAAGTGCTGATTGAAAATGTTAGGTTTCAAGTTATGAGAGAAAGTGTCATCCAAGGAAGTAGAAACTGATGAATGAAATGATGAAATGTGCACAAGTAAGACTATAGGCGCGTGCTAGTGAAGCCTGAAGTGCAGTAAGGGTTATCGGCGCCGAAGGCAGATCCGTACTCACACTAAATTAAAGTACAAATATAGGATCATATGAATAGTTATGAATTCAATGTTGATGAAAATCATATTGAGACAATAACACCTTTATTCAATTCGAAGTGATACATATCTGAAGTAAATGGTGAAAATAGGTTTTATATTCGATTTATTGTCCCTTGAAATTAATCAATTTATCATGAATCAGTCTTTTTGTTTCTTCCAATTAGTTTGCTCCACTATAAAATCGAACTCAATATCTACATATTTTTCAAAAATAGCTTTTATTAATCCTGATGTGTTTTGTCTTAGGGAATTGATGGATCCGCAAATAAGAAAAAATATCAACACACAAAATTTTTAACAGTCTGTTACAAGTGTTTTCGTTTATTTGAAATTTTCGAAATTTTTTCTCCATATGAGTGATATTTGATTGGTTTTTTACATCATTCACAAATATGAACAACACTTTCAGAGGGTAAAATTAAATAACCTTTGTCCTCAATTCATATTGAAGCATAATTAGAATATGTTTCATTAACAACTAGCTATCAATGTACTGATGACAAGGTGAAAGTTTCGAGAGACTTTTAAGGACAAATCCTGCTATATAAATAATAAACTGCATGTCAACTTCAGAGAAATTAGTGGAATTGAATAGAACTGGCCGATAATTGATGAAAATTCATATTGAAACTAATTAATACAGTTTGTTGTATGATTTTCACAATAGGGTTTGACAAAAACTGCTTCATAGTGAAAATCAAACAATGAACTGTATTAATTAGTTTTTAAATTGGTAAAATCTTGTCAATTTGAACTAAATAGAATCTTTCATATCTAAATTAAATTTAATTTGATTTGTAGTTTTATTTATTCGTTGTGTGGCAGATGAATATGAATGAATATAGAATATGAATATAAATATTTCTTGGAAAGGTATACAATTTCCTCTAAAACTATTACTCAATTCCAAATGGCTCACAATCTTTCTTCATATACCTTTGAACTATTTCGCGGTTGGATTATTACTGCACCTCCTATGAAACCTCATATTTCTAAAAACAATTCAAGGTGATCTTGGCTGAATTTGTACATTGCTAGATATTTCAATGAATGAGTATCTATATGAGGTCTTTGTGTTCTGAAAATTCACTCTATTTTACCCTTGAAATAAATCAAAAACTAAAATCTGCGGTATGTTAGTATTTTTATATGTACGTACTAACCTCTACCCAGTATTTCTCCTAATAGCATCCAAATTTTTGTCTAATTTTATCTGGTTTCTATCTGAAACTACTACGTACAAGATCAAACAATGGACTATTCGAAATAGTTTGTCGCTGTTCATAGAACAGCTGTGGGTAACACATTCATATAAAAACACTAATATATTGAAGATTTCAGTTTTAGTAATCTCCTGATGATGCTAACTTGGTCAGAAAAACGCACGTCGTGAGAGCTTATTTTTGTTCTGGTGTGGATAAAGTGTTTTCAATAGAATTCTTTAACACACAAAGTTCCAATTCTACTCATCGAGATTTTTGTTGTTGCCTTCTGCAACATCTTCATCTTCGACGTCCGTCGAAGATGTCAAAACTCCTTTGACATCTGTCGAAGAAGTAACGAAATGAACAATAAGAAAAAACATGTCAGTTTAACAGAAGTCTACCATTCCAACATGCCAAAAGGGCACTACGTCTCGTATCTTTGTTAACCAAGTTAGCATCATCAGGAGAAAGAGGAGATCCAAAAGTGTCGAAAGGTTAAGCTTTGTGGACTCAACGTGAGGGCAATGGGAGATTGAAGTATTTGAC
>WOGO01007594.1:0-11071 GCA_015342085.1 Leptinotarsa defecta
GGATTTCGATCCGAATTGAGAGAGAAAATCATAGACCAAAAAGTCTATCTTTTATATGGTTATACTGAGCTCAACGGGTGATTTCCAGGTATAGTATTTAAGAAATCAATTCAAATGGCATAAAAACTAAGTAGTTACCGAACGTCGGAAGTTTCTTTGTATGGCATGGGCCGCGTGGTATAATTTCGAGGTCTAATTATTATTTTTATGTGGTAGGTTTTATATGGCAGTAAATTTATCAGACTCTGAATTTATCAGCTGTTCGGATTGACTTCGTATAGACTATTATTTCCTGACAGGTTAGATATGGTTCTAAATTCAGTGTTTTCTAAGGGATACATATATATAACAGGATATTTCAATGTAATATATAATCGAATATATAATGAATATAATCGACCAATATGGAAACATACCTAAAGTTTGAAAATACTTGGGTAATTCCACCTAACAGAACAAGAATTGATAAGTTATTTATAAACTTCGTATATGATACAAAAACATTAGTAGGTGATAATTTTATGTTGAATCATAGATATATGATAGTAAGTCAATGAAACAAAGTCTTGATGATAATCCTGATCAATCTACGTAAAAGCAGTATTTCAATTCTATCAACAAAGAAAAATTCTCTAATTCTCTGAAATCTGAAACTTGGAGGTTCACACTGCCTTCAGCGGTAATGATAATGTAATGTAATGATGATAATGTTCTCTGATGTTTTGGCAAATATTTGATAGGTGTTTCTCTCAATATACATGACACAAAGACAAACTCCTGGCCTCTAACGGGACTGAAAAATCTGAAAGATATTTTTTTACTGAAGGTACAATTAGAACTTGTGAATCATTACAAAATGATGAGAACCAATCATATGAATTTGGTAGAAACCACAAAAAATATTTGTATAGTTGCCGTATACAGGAATACGAAAATAAAACTTCTTGGAAAATCATCAATGAACAACAATCAATGACAACCCCCAAATCAGAATTATACCTGACAAAAATGTAATCACTATCCCCAATCTAAATGCAAACGTTGCTACACTCTATCGGGAATTAGGCAGGGTTGTAATTCGCTTTTAGTAGGAACTTGCCGAACATTGAGGTATGATATACATACTCTTCAGATCTCATTTTCTCTATCCAAAGAAGGTCATCACACATAAAAACTAGCTAGTGCATTTGTCTTTACCATTCCCAAATGATTTATGTGAAGTTTCAATTGGAATTTTCATTTGGAGTGAAGCCGGTACAATTACTTGATATCACCAAACCAAAATACTATATTCTACTGATATTTCATCTTTCCTTCCGAAAAATGGTTTATACTGAACATCTACCTTATCTGGCCAACCCTCCGACACATGTTTTGAGTAACTTTTAAAATTTCATCATCAGCTTTTGTTTTATTTCTCATAACATTTGCATCGATTGGTAGATTTTCATTCTCTACAATATAATTCAAAATGACAGTTGCCTCATCCGTAGAAGTTTCGTTCATATTTTCAACAGGAAGTGGTGACTGCTGTCTGTACTGCTGTATGGTACTCTATTGGGGAAAACGTATTCCCCTCTGCAAAGAAGTTTTTTTTGACACCAAAAAGCACTTACTATTGAGAATATTTCACAAAGACTTTCTTGTAAACTTATATTTGCAGAGTCAAATATTCTACCTACATAATTATACATATACATATTATATTAATAAAATCAAAAGCAATCTATCTAGACAGGTCCATTTCACTTTCAATCGATAAGAAGCTATACCAAATTACCTTTACATATTATAATGAGATAGTACAATGCCACGTCAGTTGTACAGGTCTCTTCGCCACACAGGTGTCAGATAACAAGTGGGCATTTGCGGCTAAATATCAGTGAAGACGGGGAGGTTCGTTGAATGGATTACTAATAATTGTATAAAGTTGTTTTCGACGATAGGTAAATTTGTTCCCGTGTCAAATACCCAATATGAGTTTACCTCAGCCTTCAATTTACCAAAAGGGTTGAGTACACAATAGACAGGTAAGGCAAGAACGGAAATTCCAAGGTAAATTACCAGAGTTGTAAAACGGTCACTTGAGCGTATCGGTGTTAGCTTGGACCCCAGGAAAAAAGGCGAAAAGAACATTATAATAAGATCACATCCATTTCAGCATTTCATTCATATGAATACACAGATTTTTAACGGCAATATAACGGAAGATCTTTCAACGTAAAAAAAAACAATATATCACAATACGATAAGTAAGCCCTGGTGAATGACCCTGTATATAATTCGCAATAATAATCACATCAAATCAGTTTATTCATTCAAAGGACCCATTAGGGTATAGAACGTGTCAGGATATAATGTCTGAGTACATGTAGATAAATATAATAAGACAACGTAAGTAACTACAAAACAACAAAAAGGACAGCAATATAAAATATTTGATTAAAAAGTTACATCTGAAATTCATCATTTTCTTGCAGAAAGCGTTTTATGGAGTTTCGAAATCTGAAGTGTGTATGCTGAATATTAATGCCAATGGATAATTGACTGTAAACTCTTACACCTGTTGAGAGTTGTCCATTTGATATTATTTGATTGTTATGATTTGGATAGATTAGCTGATTGTTTTTGGTGTCGTAGACATGCAAGTCCGAATGCCTGGGAAGAGTGTTTTTTATTTTATGAATGTAGCAGGCAACTTTCATAATATAAAGACAGGCCAGAGGAAGAGAATTCGATTCGGCAAAAAATGGCTTGCTGGAATTCCTGGGTGATTCATTTTTTATAGTTCTTACTGCTTTTTTCTGAATAAGAAATAGATGCTGTGCTTCCGGAGAGACTGGATTTCAGCAAAGTAGAAATTTCTCAAATTGCCGACATCAACCACATTCCGCATACATCGAATTTGATATATTTTTGTGTTTAATTTTTTTATAGTTGTTGTAATATGCTCAATCCAGCTGAAATCGTCCTCCAGGGTTATTCCCAAGAACTTTGTTGTTGATTTTCTAATATTTAAATCATTCAGTTTAATTGAGAGTGGATTGTTTATTATTTTCTGTCTGGTGTGAAAGATTAAATACTCAGTTTTTTCTATATTGAGATGTAGTTGATTAACTGAAAACCATACTCCTAGTTTAGCAAGAAGATGGTTGCAAGCCTGTTCATTCATTTCACTGCACTGAGAGACAAAAAAGATGAGTCATCAGCATACAGCATGATGTTATACTCAGGTAAAAATTCCACTATGTCAGCAATGAATAAAGAAAATAGTATTGGGACCAAAACACTACCCTGTGACACTCCCAGTTCCAGTTCCGAGGCGTCTGACCAGTGGTTACTAATAGATCCGTCAAATTCCTTGAACCATTTGGCTGCAATTCCTCGTATGCCACAAAACCAAAGTTTTTGTAGCAGTGCCTTATGAGGAATACAGTCAAAAGTCCTACTTATGTAGCAAAACATTCCAACAGAGGAGTTTCTTTTGTCGATCTCAGACAATACATCATTATAAAAGTCAACTGTTGCAGTTGTGGATTTTCCCTTCCGAAAACCGTGCTGCTGGTCTGGTATGAGTCTGTATCTATTGATTAAAGGAGTTAGTCTATCTAGCATACAATATTCGTTCATTTTTGCAAACGGAGAGAGGCCTGATAAAAGCAATGAGCAGAACATGATAGGAAACATTAGTTCCATGGATAACCCTGTATAAGCTATAAATTAATTATCACACAATTTACGTGAATAACCCTGTATACACTATAAATTTACTATCGTAGCTGAGAAGAGATAAAATAAATTTAAATAAATTTTACGCAAACAAACTTCTGTATATTATAACTCTACGCTCGTAGCAGTGAAACAATAAGCAAACATACTTTGAATGAATAACTTGCGTGAAAACTCTGTATACGGCGCAGTGGGACAACCCTGTAGGTACTGTGGTGATGGACGGCTTCAACTACGAATAGTACCCTAATGGAGTTGTTGAGCAAGTTAAGCAGCACATCCTATATAAGTCTACCTTGTACGTCAACTACAGGTGATCAAATGGTAAGATTTCTCCAATAGTAAAAAAAAATCCCTGGCCACAAGGGATTCTTCACCGGATTGCCGGTCTAGAGTTTCCCATCCAAAGTGAACTATTCCGTGGAAGCGGACATTAGTTTTCCTTTATTTTCTCATTTAGAACCGACGAGAAAGGAAAAATTGAAAAAAAAAAGATGATGTTTTTTCGGAATTCACTGAATTTGTTTCGAAAAGGTATTCTTATTAAGGGATGATTCAAGATCGCATAACTTTCCGAAATCGAACACACCAATACCTCTTATCGACTTTTTTCTTCAGTTGCCAGATAAGAAATCAAAGCCCTTTTGAAAAAGTATGCCAGGCCATACTGACCAATCACCCGGAAGTCGCTAATAATTGTAACAAAAAAATTAGCATTACCAACATATTATTTCGGAAAAATTCACACATGAAACGAGAAGTTCCGAACATAAAAGAAGTTGAAAATTTATTTATTCGTATAGGTATTTTGACGGATGTTATGGCCTGTTTCACAGGGACACATCGACAATAATAGTCATTTTTTCAATAAGTAATGTAACGAATTAAAGAATTAACTGTCTTGAACAAATTTATTTTTAAAAATATTTCACTATCAAAATTAATTTATATACAACACTCATACAACTAACGCTTAATTTATCTTCACGGTTCGAATTCTTTATTGAAACACACGCTTCACTTTCTAGATACAGACTCCCTCTCGGGACGGGAAGCCGGCTTACATATTGGCAACGACCGTGCTAGTTGTTTCGGTAGTGGCCTAGACTGTTCGCGGCGACTTGTCGAGTTCATTCCTTTCGCGATGAGTCATGTGTTTATTTGCTGGCTGAGATATCGGTCAGGACAGGCTTCAGATTCGTTACAATATTTTCAACGGATTGAGAGCAGTTTACGAAATCATGGTACATTTGAAAAACCTCGAGTAAGAGTTATACAGTAAGTAACTAACTAACTGAATTATCTAAACAAACAATTCGTTCAGGCGAGTCTCAACTTCCTAGAGTGTAGGTTAATGGACTGACACCTATCAGAAAACAACTACTCCCCTGGCTAATACCACGAGGAGTGTTGGATCATATCTGACTGGGGGTCAGTGCAGGATTCTTCACTGAAGTTGTTCCTGCATATGCTGTTGGCGATACAACTGCTACAATAGACTTTCAATTATTGGAACACACTTGCGGTGTTTGGCCACTCATCAGTGCAAGGTAGTGTCTATCATAAACATAAAGTCGATGATTTCCGACAATGAAGCGGACAATAAACAACAGGTTTTTCATCGCCACATCTGCCTGTGAACGAGGTAAACAACTGCATATCCGAAACTTGCCCAATTCCTTGTATAAGAAAAAAACGGTCTTCAAGTATGGCTATAGCCAGTCGTGAAGTATGCCTACGGAAAATATATGAGAAGATAATGAAATTGGTGTTTTAGGTAAGTTCAGACGACATTCTCAGTTATACTGAAGTGATATTTATTCGATTCAGGATTTGAGGAATACCGAAAAATTGAGAACAAAGAAGCATCATTGAGAGAGATTGCACATCATGAAGCTAAATCGCGTCAGTTCGAAAAATTTTGAGACGAAATAAATTAAGAACTTACAAAGTCAGAAAAGTACACCATTTGCGTTTAACGGACCATGGTGAGAGAAAAATATTTTGTAGATGGCTACTCAAACATCGTCAAGACAATGAAGTGTGATGAGAGTAGATTCACAAATAACGGATGATTTAACAGAAATATTCATTATCACTGACGACAGGAAAATTCTTTTCTACATATCCTACAAATTTCCAAGAGAGATTTAGAATTGACATTTGGCTTGTTGTGCTAGACACCAAGATTATAGGTCTCTACCCTTTTGACACTTTTTTGAAGGGGGAATTATATTTGTCGGAAACTGTGGTTGAGTTGTTGGAAGATTTGCCTCTGAGTATTCTGCGAAAACATCAGTATTTCCAACATGATGGAGCTCCGCAACATCGAAGAACTATTTGCAGAGATTCTCTCGATACGATGGATAAGAAACAATGGTCCTATTGAATGGCCACCACGTTCACCTGACCTGACCCTTCTGGACTTTTCATTGTGGGGCTTCATTAAAGACAAAATATTCGGCTCAACTTTTGGCAATATACGAATACATCACAAATTCTATAAAACTGGACGGCATTTTGACAATCATTTTTTTCTGTTTGTTACTAGGTATATCACATGTTCTTCCGATATATGGTGTTGATGTATAGCTACGAGTTCTAGACAAAAAATACTGGTCCCTACTTTTTTGAGGTAGCTCTGACCGCGATCATGTATCGGGAAACACATGTAATGTATTTCATAGCTGAATTCGTTATTACAGTGGCTACAAATATCGATGAAAAAAAATAGAAGTCTAGATTAACAAAAAAAAAGTTGATGATGAAATTTAATGAACGAAACGTCGCGTTTCAAATTGGTTTATATCAGATTATAACAAATATGAAACAGTATTGAAGGTTTTTTTTGTCACTTTTATATCATTCTCGATTTGAGAAGGGATTGTTCTAGTTGCCCAAAATAGAAAACGTGTGTCTAATTCAACCGATCTTGTATACCTCACTGTTTCCGAAATAGCAATAGTGGTATCAGCTAAAAAACGACCTCCATAACTAGAGTACGGTAAAATGAGTTATTAGGTTGCTTTCATTGATAACTATGAAAATGAACAAAGAACGCTAATGCTTTTTTCATAGTTATAGTTTTTCATGAACTATTTCAATGACAACTAGCTTTGCGGATACAAAGCACTTTTCAATGATTTTTTGGTTTATCTTACCACTTATAAGAGCGACAGTCGTCTTTTTCAAGAATAGTTTCTATATCCTGATTCCAAAGTAGGCATAAGTGGCTTACCTGAAAGAAAAAAAAATTGTCATTTACTTACTGTTACTCGGGAAGATAGATCTCTGAAGTCATTTCAATATACAAATATTCAAAACATAAATATATAATTCAAGTAGTCGCTTCTTTACTGTCAGACATATATGATACTAGTACTATGTTGCTGTATCGCTGCTGTTCCAATGTTCTGACAGAATCAGAATCAACGAACTTAAGCGTGCGCAGCGTTATAAAACAGTGCTTTCAAAAAATTGTTCTTCAGAAAAATTGATAGCCTAAAGACCTTCTCCATGAAAAATTACTTATACATGTCAAGTTTCATCACGATCGATTGAGCGATGAAGAAGTTTATCACTTACCAACCAACAAACATCCATTTTTATATATTAGACTTGTTGTTGCCCGTGGCCTCGCCCGTGTAGAATTTGGTTTGTCACATTAAGTTTCGTAACAGACCATTTTAAATAAGTAGTGACAATATTTTTTTATTACCCGAAACTTCAGGTTTCCAACTTCAAAACTGACGAAATTCAATACAAAATTTGAACCCCCATTTTTCTCTTTCTTGATGTTTCTTTACGCTATACAAAGAACCTTCCGGTATATTTCAAGATTTTAGGTTCAGTAGCTTCGACTGTACGTTGATATAAGAGCGAGCAATAGCTAGTTATTTATATTTTTACTTTTATTGAAACAACGATGAAAATAAAATAAGAACAACAATAAAAATTAATTGGCGCTCCGGGGCGACTTCATTGATTCCAGTGGCGCCTTTGCTTTTTCAGCTGCAGGAAAACCCGGAAAAACCTGCAGCATCACATCATCTTAAGATCATGATCTGCCAATGTCCTCTCTTTTATAGAATGAAATGTATGGTGTCTCCAGAGGCTCCGATAAATTCAATACATCACCAGAAAACTTAGTAACACGACTATCGTCAAACTTGAACCAGTCCGTTTCGTCTTTGACCAAGGCGTAAAATAATGACCAGATTCAATACCAGAACCACAGTTCCTAGAGATGACCCTTTATAATCAAAATGACCCAAATATTTTGAACGGTTTTATTTTTTGTGAAGAGTTCAGACGTTTGTTCTGGAATCGATGTGTACAAGTATAAATGTCCTTCTGTGCTAACTTTTCGATAGGCGGTTGATTTTATATTAATAACCCATTCACCGACTAATTTGTATGACATGACAAAATACATTGCCCTTGTTGACTCAAAAACGAATTTTGTGAAAGCCAGGCAGGAACATATAAAATGCACTTTTACCTATTTTCCTTTGCCACTTTTTTGTTCTGCGTTTGGTCAGGAAAGTGTACAGTCTTAATTGGTATTCATGATAGCCGTACAAGGTATTTTGAAGTTTTTCATGACCCCCTTAAAATTACGGATGGGCTTGCGGTCTGTTAACGTGTATTTTCAATTATGAAATAGATATTACTTAATAAAATCATGTGACATAAATGAACTGGCCTATTTTAAAATCGTTAGATCTCGGAATTCCTGGGCTCAAATAGATTAGATTACACATAGGTCACCTTCACTTATTGAAAAAATGGAACGCCTTCCGACTCTTTCACAATATAGTAAAATAATTTACCTACTTTGGAAGTGTCACGGCAAATTTGATCTCAACTGAATATTCTTGAACCTGATTTTTCCTCTGTACTACTCTAAAATTGCAATGCAGACAAGATCGATATTGTCGAGGATATTGTTGAACGTGTGTGTGGTAGCCATGCTCTTGGGGTGAAAGAGAGAGAGAGAGAGAGATAGGGGGGAGACCGATCTGTCTCTCCCTTTTTTACGTTGTCGGCGTTTGCAGTGAAATGGCCTGCTCCTCGCGAGAGAAAGGAGCACCTGACGAATCTACCCCGACGACAATGATGTATTATTCGCGCCTAGTAGCTTTCCGAAGTGGGTTAATTGCGACCTGGGCCCGGTGTGCGGGGTCAGAATTCAATCACTGCGCGGAAATTGGTCGAGTAGCGATGGGTGGTTGCAAAGTATTTCTCTCTTCGTTGCGGGTGATGTAGGTAATGGGAAACTAGAAATTTCCTTTATCTCTTACACCCTTGTGTTCATTTCGGGCCCTCATTCTCATGATAAAATGAGTGAGTTCGTGTATAATAGTGTAGTTGTATAGATCATTGTAATGATATTTCATCATGGAGCAAATTTATTACTGGAAAACGCTATTATTTTTCAATAAAAACTAAGTTAGTTTTTTACCCGAGCTTCATTGAATCTGCAGGGTTATTCTGTAATCGGCTAAAACAGTGTAATGGACATAGGTACAAATCCTATCTATTCAAAAGTTACAAATCCTATCTAGTCATACTCATAAATTCTATGTAGTCTAAATAAAACCTAAGAAGGCTATAGAATTAGAGTAACTTCGTAGAAACTGTTTCATTTTGCAAATAGTCAACTCGTTGGCATGCTAGTCCAGAACTGCTTTTAAACGTTATTCGCAAAATCGTAGAGGCTAATATCAGGGAAGAGACAAATCAAATGACTGGAAAGAAAAGTGGTATTTTGTCTCTTCAACGGTTCCTTTGTATTACAGAGCTTTACGCGACACAAGAATATGCATGTGATCTGGAGGAAAATATGACTGGTCATCTCAGAACTCTAATCCAAAGTTAATTTTCCAAATCCAAAACAATACTGGTTTCATATATCAAAATACGACATAGAGTACTTGGAGCCTCAACTTAATTTACATTTTCCAAAGAAGTGAACTCTACCTATCGGCGTGAAGGTAGCCATGGATATGTACCATACCTGGGCTGGGGGCGTTCACTGATCAATTCGGGCTATCGAGAATCCAAGAAATGCAATAGATTGATGCAGCGTTTTATCCGTTGTATCTCACATAATTCTGGGCATTGAAATATATTTGATGGAATTGGCCGATACTTTATACCCAACACGTATAATAGCTTTTTCGGGCGTGTTCGATACTGTTGCGGGTTTGTAAGCTATTTAGTGAAAATCTCAAATTTGTGTTACTTGACAACGTTAACAAAATAACGTATTCCTCCAGACTCTTATTTGAAATCAGTAACACTGATGTGATATGGTTTTTTTTATTTCTTGTGATTAAAATTTCTTCAGTTTTGTTATCAGCACTCGAAATTACACTCGAGTTACTTAATTTGAATTTAAACATTTCCTTTTTGAAATTTTTCTTGATGTTGCATCACCCCCTCTCATTCATTTAATCAAATAATCTAGACATTCAATGCAGAACAGAAGTGAAATCACGGTGAATTTTCAAGTACCTTGTATCCGAATTGAACAACCAATCAGCGTCGTGGTATGCAAATTTGTTGTGCATTATTACGAATCTGCGTTCCATGCACAGAATGACCTGATGATTTAATTAAAAACGATGGAAAAGTTGAAGACTAAACCACTTCTACAGAGTTTAAACGAGGTTATAAAAACATTACTAGACCAGTAAACAAACCGGTGCTCGTAATGAGGTGAACTTAATTTTGAGATATCCTGTAATTTGTTGTTGTTCATTGTTTTGTAATATCATAAGATAAAACCCCTCGATCTACGTTCTCAGGATTCTATCAAATTATACCATTTTTCATTTGCTCGGCAAATGGCTGAAACTAAAAATTTGCACAAATTTCAGCCAATTAAACTTGATGCACTCGAGATATAATTCTTTTAATATTTTTTAGACCATAATTATTATATATTTTTTAGAAGTTTAGGTACAAACTAACTCGACATTTGAACATCATGAGAGAAAATTTTAGCAACTCATTAAATGAACATGTAAAAAGCTAACTAGCAATTTCCACATTAGAAAACAGATTCAGAAGAGGAGGGAGAATTCAGTTGTTTGGTCATTCAGTAAATTTTCAAAATTCTCAAATATATTCTGAGCACTTCAAAATATTGAGCTTCAAACCTTTCTCTTCCAAATGTAATTTCTCATAGTCGTGGTTGACAACAATTTGTTTGATAAAAGTCAGTTTTTTCTGATTGTTGAATATTCATTTTTTTTTTCATGAATAATAGTTTTCGATTAGTTTTAACCTGAAAAGTAAAATCGTTGGTAATTACCTGGGTAGAAGGTCACCTTAT
>WOGO01007595.1:0-11070 GCA_015342085.1 Leptinotarsa defecta
ATATGCTCAAAAACAGAAGCAATCCACATCGTGAGAATAGAAATGGTGTGCGAATATTGCAATATTTTCGTAATAATCCACATTTAAGCTTGCGAACGGCTAGTTTGAACCCTAGAGAAAATATCGGTAGATGCCTAAATAAAATGAAACCGTCAAAACCGTCAAAGCCAAAAATGTTACACACCTTGGAAACAGGAGATGAAAAAAGAAGGTTATAATTCTGTTTGTGGGTTCAAGGAGAATATTTGAATGATATGAACTTCTTCAAAACAATTTTGTTCAGTAATGAAGCTGCGTTCACTACAAATGAAGAAGTCTCGTGCCAAAATTCAAGGTGCTAGTTTGCGGATGATCCTAATTGGGTTATAAAGGTAAAAATTCAATATTCCTATGAAATTAATGGTTGGTGTGGAATAACTCATGATAAGATTATCGGTATGTTTTTCTTCGAAAGTAATCTGAATGGAATTATATTTTCAGATTTCTTGACAAATTATTTTATGGACGTAATACATAACTTACAAGTGCAGGATCGCCTAAATTTTAATTTTCAATTTGATGAGTCTTCTATACATAATGCAGTTACTGTAAGAGAATGGCTGAATGATAATTATGAAAATGGATGGATAGCTCGAAAGAGTCCTTATATTGAGTGGCCGCCAAGATCACCGGACCTGACACCGCTAGATTTGTTTTCTTTGACGGTAGCAAAAAGTTCACAAGTCCATACCGCAATCAGTAGGAGAACTGTGCATCAGAATATCTGCAGCTTGTGCAGAAATTACAACAGAACAACTGAGAAAAATTATATTGACTATTAGAAGAAAGTATGACAAGTGCATTGCAATGAATGGTGGATTGGTTGAAACAACAAAATTTTGATGAACGTTCATTCCTGATTATGTCTACAATAATTTGTTGATTATTGTTTTTCAATTGTTTAATTTGTCCAATGATGAATGGATCAGGATGAATATGCTCATTCGTTTATTTCATTTGCCACATAGTTATCAACGATTACTCAATGTTTATTTTACTTTTCAGTGAATCAGATAATTGAATTAATTCAACTACAGAATTATTATTATTTTAATTTTTTATGAGATTTAATGTACCACCATTTGAGAGAGTGGCTAGTCCAATTGGGTGATTTTAAATTTTTCATAAAAAATGGCTAATACGATTTGTTGTGGAATTGGCTGCGGTGGTAGTGCGCCCGACTCACGATCAGAAGGCCATGGGTTCGATTCCCGCCTCGACCAGATATTTTCCTCGAGAGAATTAATCTAGTTGAAGCTGGGATGATTCTGCAACCGTGTTAGGGATCACACGTTAAAAGGTAAGACACCGTTAGTCCTTAGCTCGCACAAGTTTCTCAACTTCTGAGAGTTGTCGTTTGTAAGGGGGCGACGGCTGATTAACGGAAAAACAAATTTTAAACAGATTTGTTGTATTTTAACCTATAGAAATATTCGCACCAGGCCTTGGTTTTTGTAGAAAGAAAATGATATTGGGTCCAATAACAGTTTTTCTAACTATAAAATCCAAAATGAAGTTCTTCGAAATCGGAGAAAAGATGCAAATTTTAGAGAGGTGTCCCGCTATCAAGTTGGTCACATTATATAAAGCAAAATACCATGATTTTCTGTCAGATAAACTCACAAGCAAATGTCAATACTTACTTCGTATTCTTGCTTTCTCAAGAAGGGAAATGCATCTTTTGTGTTTTTTTTTTCTTGCAATTGACAAAGCGGTCCCCCTTTCAGATTCTGAATAATGACTGAAATCTATAGAAAACGAACTCTTTATCAAAATTTGTACTGCTCTTGAAACATTATTAATACATGCAGTAATGAGAGGTGTATGACCATTACTAGTGGTAGCATTAACATTGGCTCCATGTTCAACAAGGGCTTTGATAACTTTGAATTTCTTCCGTTTGATTGCGTGATGTAAGGAGGTCCAATCGTTCTTATCAACCGAATCGATATCAGCTCCATTTTTCAGAAGTAATTCAACAATTTTTGTTCGACCCCAGCTGGATGCCTTTATCAAGGGAGTTGCACCATACGTTGTTTTAGTATCAAGTTTTGCTCCCCACTGAATAAGTTTTTCTGTACAATCGTAAAGTCCTCTTGAAGCCGCAAAATGCAAGGCCGTCATTTTATTTTTATTGCCAATATTGATATTAGCCCCTTTATTTTTCAATAGTTCAGCTGTTCTCAGGTTTTTCTTCAGTATACTCAAGATGAAAGGTGTATTGCCTTGAATACAAGCAGCATCTACTTCTATGCTAGGAAACTCCAGAATTTTCTCGACCCAAACCTCGTTGCCTTGATGTGCGAACCAGTGCAGATGGCTCCAACCCCTGTTATTTCGTAGGTTCAAAAATGAGGGGGTATATTCACACAAACTGTAGAGGAGCGACAGAACTGTGGCATTTTTGTTTTGACATGCTAAATGTAATGCAGTGTTATGGTCCTTATCTACTCCCCAGCTTTCGATTGCACTTTTAATGTTCACCAGCTGCTTCACTGTCCTCAAGTTCCCGTTTTTCAATGCCAAATGCATTAAACTCATTCCAGTTTTATACTCTCTTATCTGAAAATGATAATTTTACTATTAGTAATGTTAACATCATACCAGAGAACAATATTTACCTGAGTCAGTATATCTCGAATGCCCCGCAGAGATACTACTTTTGAAAATATCTTGCAGAAACTATTTTTGACGCAATAGAGCAGTATGAAACACAAAGTGTCGGAATCTAGATTTCGAAATATTTCCCTCACTTGAGAACTAGAAATGAAGAAACCAGTAGACATCGCTATTTCAAGTTCTTCCAGAGACCCAGACATCAAAGCATACTGAACAGCGTTATTTTCGAGAAGCTTATCCCTCTTCAAAAGTTTCAAACTCGAAGTGAGTGAAATCAATTCTTTTTTTCTCTCATCTAGTTTGACTTTCATAGAAAATTTAGGTACCCTGATTATAATCAAGTTCCCTTCTCTCTCAATGTTGGCACGTTCGTCACAGTTTTGTAACTCTTGTTTTCCCTCTGAGTCGCTGTGTATATGGTAACGTTCCCCATAACCCATAATTATGTGATATATTGTCCTGCCTAATATATCGGTTTTATTATCTTCCATCAATATTGTTCCAGAGGAAAAATCATTATTAATAATGGCTGAATGTATTGGATTATTTCTAGTCACCAGATTGTCAAAAAATAGACGAACGTTTGTCAGTTCTTGACAGTACAACAATTTCAATACACCAGGTACGTCAGATAAAGTTTCATTTCTCATATATTTAACGACTGTATCTGCTAAAAATTTTGCGGCCAGAAATTCGGCATATGTTTTGTGGCTGAACGATGGAACATTATTTTTTAATTCCGTGACAATTTTAGATTTCGGAGTTTCCACCTTAAACATCTCTACATCACATTCAAATTCATCCCATTCAAAAAGCTTTTTCAGAACCCTCTCAGAGAAAAAAGAATACAGGGCCAGTTTGGATAACACTCGAAGAATAAATTTCTTTCTCGAACTATGATACTCGGACAGCTGTAAATTCATGAAAGTTTCGTATAAATCATCTATGCGAATATAATCTCCAAGGACATTTTCATTAGAGTTCAATACTTCGGCAAGCATCATTGTTTGCTGACAAATACCTATGAATGAATTTTCCAACTTGCCTCTTGTTTTTTCAACCAAACGCATTTTCCTCTTCAACTCGTTTTTGTCTCCACTGGCACCGAATATTTTTCTGAAGAATTCATTCTGGTCATTCGAATTGAACTCATCGAGTTCCATGGAAAATACTCCAAAATTTTCTTCTAATTCCGTTTTCAATAATGGCCGACCTACTATCCAGATTTTAAGTCCTCTACTAATACTATTTTTGAAGATTTCCAATAACTTTCTTTCTTTCACTTCTTCATAGTCATCCAGTAGGATCACCATTCTTCCATGTTCAATATTGTATTCGAATAACAAATCGAAAATACTTCGATATATATCCTCAACTGTTTCCATTTCTATATTACGAATGAACTCGATGAATCCTTCAAAATCGTCAATTTTTTCAAATTCTTTCGGAAATTTCCCTAATTCTAACTGAACAACCCACTCTGTAGGTGGAAATTTATTTTTCATATGGTTTAGTAACACTGTTTTTCCCATTCCCGCATTATTGCATATAATTGTAGTTTTGGAATGTTTGTTATTTTCAAGTAGTTCATCATCTCTTAGACAGTAATACTCATTTTGGCATATACCGGGTTTCAAAAATTCCAATGGTCCATTTGTATCCTTGAGGATGAATCTATTTCCTGATTCAGCCTTATTATAAACAAATTGAAGAATACAGTAATATTTGACATTCAGTATAATATTGATTTTATTTATCAAGGATTGATCAAAGGTGTCAGTAATTGTGAGAATAGGAAATGCGTCCTCATAGTCAAGTTCTTCCATTCGATCAACACCTCTTTCGATAGAATCCAGATATGATTGCAAAGACATAGAGTCGAAATCTTCAAGAGAGGAAATACCGCAAACAATAAAAAGATATTCACCATTTTCTAGAATCTTTTCACTCAAAACTGGAACTCTCAACTTTCTCCCAATATATATTTGTTCTTCTCTACTGGAAGACCCAAAGTTCAGGTTTTTATCCAATAAACTGATCATTGAATCTATGCTGATTTGTTTTGTGAAATTTTCGTCATTATCGACAAATGATGATAATGGAGAATATTTTTTACCTTGTAACGATATATTCACCCTCTTTGTAAGTGCTGAATATTGTTCTTCGTCCAAATCTGCAATATTTTGGAGCAAATTGAAATCACTTCTATTTTCAAGATACTGAGGGTTCCATTCAAAAACTCTCTTAGAATCGAATAAAATAGTGATCACTTCCAGCTTCATCATCAATTCATTAAAGAAAGTTTCGAAATATCGATTTTTTGTTTCAATGTAAAATGGCACCATTCGCTGCGCCACCATATGGAAGTAAAGATCTTTTGTATGGATTTGGACTTCATCCGACAAGTTCAGAAGTTTTCGAAATTCATCCTGTAACTTAATTGGAAGAGGTTTTTCCCAATCATCCAAATCTAATGAATCAAGTTCATAAACCTTTCTCATGGTGTTCAAAATTTCATTCCATACAACGATTCGAGAATACTCCTGGTTTATCAGAGTGACATCAAATGTGTTCATTATGGTCAATATAGAAAGGTTTTCTGAACATTTTTTTGGAGAGTCGAACTCACCGAAGATATAACCCAATAATTTTGTTTTTATATCCAGTTTATGCAGCTTCTCAATGGTGTTTTTGGAATCGGAAAAGTCGTAGAAATATTTTAAAATATTTGCTACAGACTCTGGATAAAGTCCGGTGAATCTTTGTATCTCGGATGACACAGTACTCGAATTAAGTTGGTCAGCATAAAAATAAAACCGTTTTAGGAACTCTTTGCTGGTTTCCTTGTCGTGTATCACATATGCTGCCGAAATTTCTTCGGATGCGTTACTACTAATGAAACTTCTGTAATCCGTTTTATTTATTAGTTCAAATCCCATGTTGGTGCTTTCCCCACTGTACTTTTCTACTTTACAATTGCTAAAGAGGACGAAAAACATTTTAGTATCTTCAGGAATTTTGTTTTTAGAGAAAAACGTTTTCTTCTCTATTATTGATTCATAGGCCTTCATGAACGTTTCCAAATAGAAGACTGATCTTTTCTCTTTAAAATGTTCTATCGCTATTGTTTTATTCTTGTCCTTTTTATATTTCAGTTGCATGAAAAATATTTCTTTCCGTTCATCTTTGTACTCCACGAACAATATCAAATCATCGAACTTGTCAATCTTGGAGTGATTGGTGGACAACCAAAAGTTTCGAATGTCATTCTTGAGGAGACATTTCATAGCAATCAGAGTTGAAATATCTCTCTCATAATGTTTTCCTAGGTCACCTTCTGTTTTCTTTGTGCTCATCTGAAAATTGAATTCGTTAGATTACCTTAAGTGTACGTGCATTATTTGAGTGAGAATTATGTCCACTCATACCAGAACTATACACAATATACAGTGTAGAAAAATATCTCAATAATTGGAATGGACTATTTCCCGGGATTGAAGACCGTGGATTTTTGGAATTTCTTCTTGACGTTCTGCTGGCGCAAGTGGCTAGCTTTCTCATGTATACATCCTGAGTTAATATCTCTGAGGAGATATTAACGTAGATATTCACTCAGGATGCCTCTGTGGAAGCTAGCCACTCGTGCCAGCGGAACGTCAAGAAGAAATTCCAAAAATCCACGGCCTTTAAACCCGGAAAATAGTGACACTGAAAACCTCGGCCGCGAAAGCCTCAACTATTTTGTCAATTGGAATGGAATTGAAAAATCCTCGGCCAGATCAGCTTTCATTTTTGAAAATCTAATTTTCACATTAATATATATTATTTTGTAATGAAAAAGCGTTGAAATGAACCGAAAGGTTTATGAGTTATCAAAACTGTTATATTAATCCGGCTCGAAGGACCAACAGTATATTGGACTGACTCGAAAACAGTATAATACTGTTTTCGAATCAGTTCAATATACTGTATTATCAATTTTCAAGATCGAAGCGCTTTTTAAGTTGGACCCCAACCGTGATTCAATTAATGCCGTCTGTAGTTCAAATCTGTTTAAAAAAATATGTTTTTTCCGTTAACCAGCTCTCGCACCCCTACGAACGACAACTCTCAGAAGTCGAAACTTGTGCGAGCTAAGGATCAACGAGGTCTTACCTTTTAACGTGTGATTCCTAACATTTTGATGTTTCATGGGCTTGAACCAGCGACCACACGGCGGTCGATTTGAGTGAGTGCACAAAGCACCCACGTCGAACCGACAGGCTATCGTTTTATTAGTGATAATCTGGTTCAATGGCATCTTTTCCAGACCATCTCAAATATGCGACACTTGCATATGCATTTTCAGAAGCATCACAGAAGATATGAAGCTGAATTTCAGAATCGGACCCATTCATTTCATAATATTGTCTTGACAGTGTCCTGGGAAGGATGGCAAAATCAGAGTGGTTGCGTATCTACACTTTGTATACTTGTATATACACTTTGTATATTCAAAGAGAAGTTCACTGAGAATCATATTTGAAGTAATTTCTTTCATTCGAATCAATCACTGCGGGAGAGAATGTTCAGTATTTGTATTCAATATTATTTGTTTACTACCCTGTGTTTCACTCTGTATATCGTAATATTTAATTTGATGTTCAGTTGTGGTAACTGAAACAAGAATAATTAAAAAAAACTGACATTGAATTTCAATATTTTGTTCTTCGAGACCGAATTAAACCTAGATATTTCGATATACAGAGTAAAACAAATAATAATAAATACAAATACTGAATAAACACAACCCTCTATTTCTATTTTTTTACAGAAGAGTTCATTCCCTCCTAGTGGCCCTCACAGATTGGCTGAATGTAAAATTATAATTAGCAAAAAATTTCACGTTTTTCTGTACTTGGGGAAATTTGAGTTTTTTATGCTCCATTTGAAAATATTCAAATAAAAATAACTTGACACACTAATCAATATGAATTCCCAAATATTATCCTTCTGTTTCTTGACGACAGCTATACTTAAATTCCTTTAGGACGTTTTTGAACATATGTGGAATGATCGCCCACATTTCTGACGTTATTATATCTTTTGAATCTTGTATGTTTAGATTTCGTTCGTGTTGATTGTTTCTGAGATGACTTCAAGAGGGAAAATCTAATGGCATGGGAAACTCCGACGTACCTCTTTGATTTATTCATGTATACAATCCAATTTTTAATATTTTCTCGATAGAACTCAAAAATAGGGTACTGCTGCATCCTGTGGAAACCGTGAAGAAGAATGTGGCATATATATATTTACTGAATTGCGAAATAAATTTATTGGTGAAGGAATAAAAATTCCATATGAATATTCTCGAATACGATTTACATGTCCGTGAAAGGTAAATATGAATTTACAAAAAAGAAATACATTGATTAACAATAATACATGCTGGTTCAACTTTCTCACCATTTCCTCACAAAATTCAGACGGAATCATCTTCACATAACTCTTGTAAGGAAGGAATTTTATGAAAATGTAGTTTCAATACTTTTATAATCATTGTCATGACTTGCAGAAGTAATAGACTTTCCAATAATGCATTTTGTTTAGTATCTTCATCCACGAAAGAATTTTCTCTTCCTTGCATTACCTAAATAATTTAAATTATTTTTCGTTTTTGATAACCGTTCCTTGTGAAATATTATAGAAGTTCTTTCAGGATGTTTCACGAAATAAATAGAAAACATCTACATGTATTCTAGGCATACCCCCACTCCTATTTTCACTTGGTGAAAATCGATAACACTATTTCTGTAAATAATTACAATTAATTCACACAATATAGACTAAATTGCGTTTCACTACAACAATTGTTTCCTCAGTTGGACCTGTACTCTACAGTGATTCACAATGCAATTTATGCAAATTACAGTCGTTAATTGAAGAGATTACTAATTCGTAAACAGGTAGTTTCAAGAAAAGATAGCCAGCAGGTACTTAGCCGATAAAATTATTTATTTTTTATGAAAATGAATTCAACAGTGATGAGAGATCAACTTCTTGTTGGTCGTTCAATAAGAAATTTATTTTTTTACGTTTATTGATTTCCAGAGATTCCAAGGTTTAATATTTGTCCTTCATTTTCTGTACGAGACAGTCCCACAAGTAGCCGGCCTAGCCTAGAGATGGCGGTGGTTGTTCGAAAAATATCATTGTAATAGAAAGTGAACAATCTATAAAGCATATGTTTTAAGTTTGAAGACGCTGCGCTGTTTAGTATTTGTTAGGCAGCCATCAATAGCGAACATTTTCGGTAAATTTGTGAAAATGAAGAAAATTGTTCATCGTTAAGTGGTACAATATTTTTATTTGAAAGGCCTCAGCCCAATCAATATAAAAGCTAAATTGGATTCTACTCTGGGTGAGTCTGATAATTTGTTTACAATAGTAAAATATTGGGTAGCAGAGTTCAAACGAGGCCGTACGAGCTGTCAAGATGAGAAACAGTGAAAAAAATCCACAAAGCGATACTAAATGATCGTCGACTGAAAGTACGCGAACTAGCAGACTTAATCAAAAAGTGCGATACATCGTAAATGGAGGCCGTAGCCATGGGGGGATCAAGGGAGATTGATCTGCCCCAAAAGTTCTACAAGCAACGGCCATCCAAAAATTATATCAAATACAACGATTGGCTTGTTTAAACATCACAGGAGTCATGAGAATAACACCAACCGCGGCAATGAAATTAATTACTGATCTGTCCTCTATGGACCTGTACGTTAAGTTAGGAGGGTTATGTTAATGGCCATGTTACGATTGCACACTGCTGTTAACCTCGAAATAGGAGTGGGTCAATTGAGGCCGAGCCTATGGCGAGAAGCGTAAACTGCGCAACCTCTGCTGCAGGCCACCAGTGATGCAATTGTACCCAGGTTTGTGTTTAATATACCCTACAAAATCAAATAAAACAGAACACAGAGTCAGATGCTACAAATGCAATACTCATATATACAGACGGCTCAAAAACCAAAGGAGGCTCCAGATCACTAAGCCTAAGGCTTGAGTGGAGAATGGGTAAAAATACCAGCGTGGTTCAAACAGAACTGGCTGGTTTCTCAATCGCCACAAAAGAAATAACCAGGAAAGAAATTTCTGGCAAAAAAATAACTATCTGCACTGATAGTAGACAAGCCCTATTAGCCTAGAACAGACAAAGTGTTACCTCAGGGCTAGTACTAAAGTGCCACCAAGATTTAGCCAAAGCCTCGGTAGATAATAACATTATGCTGAGGTGGATTGAAGGGCACGACAGGAGTAAACGTAATCGCATTACCGACTCTTCAACCAAGGAAGCGGCTGGACTAAGAATTTCAGGACCCAGTTGCACCTACGGCCTGATGATTTCGATAATTACAGAACTAGCCAAATGTTACACCCATGCTCAATCCCTAAAGAGATGGGATGAAATCAATGGATGCACTCTTGCCAGGATCACCCTGGGCGACCCTGGGAAGCTGGCGCCGAAGAATTATCTAGCGATGACTAGGAAAAATCTACGCTTCACAGTAGGATTTCTGACTGGACACTGTCAACTAAGAAAACACCTCCATAATATGAGGCTAGTGGACACACCCCTATGCGGGATGTGTGAACAGGAAGATGAAACCATAAGGCATGTCCTATGCGAGTGTCCGGAGTCATCGTCAATAAGATAGTGTGTGTTCGGCGAGTCTTGGCCTACACCTGCCGATATAAAGGAGATGTTTCCTAGTGACCTGTCCACCTACCTGGAAAGGACAGGATCGACGATGAACTAGGAGGACAACTCCTTGGGAGGATATACAATTGGTCACATATGGTCTAAGTGCTGTGGGCCCACACTCACCCTCCCTACTCTACAGATACAGATACTATTGGAATTATGAAATCCGTTAGAAATTTTATCAAATCCTTGGCAAAACGAACCAAGTGCTTGAAAGATAATATTGAAAAAAACTTCCCCGAAACACAATAGAAAAACCTTACGGCAATGTGCGTACAAACTTTCTAAGATCTTGGCGACACTACCAGTTTCCACATGTCCCCCTGAAAGGACTTTCTTTTCTCTGAAACGCCTCAAAACTCATTTGAGAAATTCCACAAGCCAGGAACGACTGAACGGTTTGGCATTAATGTCAATCCACCGTAGAATTGACATCGACACCGAGGAGGTAATTGATGTTGTAAAGAGATGTTAATATTTCTGTAATCGTTTTCTAATAAATATTTAATCATGTATCACAATTTTATATTTCATGTTTTTCTAATGTTCCATCAAACCAAACCCCCCCCCAACTAGCAATTTTATATTTTATAATGGTTGTGGAAACGTTTCGGAGAAATAAATTATAAAACTGTACTTCTCCCAGAAATGTTTCCAATGTGTTT
>WOGO01007596.1:0-11069 GCA_015342085.1 Leptinotarsa defecta
TTTTGCTCAATTTATTTTTAATTTTAACTTGCTGTTTTCGATTTTCTAGATAAATTTTGAATAAACAATGTACTGTGCGTCTAATTCCCACATCTTCTAGTACGTCTAGAAGTATTGAACGGTCAACGGTGTCGAATGCCTTCCCCAAGTCTAGAAAAATACCTATTACTGGTTCTCCTTTATCTAGGCTATCGTAAATAGTGTTTGTTAAGGAGTGTATCGCATCTTAAGTAGATTTATGTTCCCTAAATCCGAATTGAGAGTTAGAGAGTAATTAATTATTTCAAGGAATGTATTGACTCTGACCTTTATTACTTTTTCTAGAAATGTAGCTAGACTTGATATCAAGGATATCGGTCTGTAGTTCGCTACAGTATATTTATCTCCAGTCTTGAAAACAGGTGTAACAATGCTATTTTTGAAGGCGGTTGGAAAATGTCCTGCTTCTAGTACACTATTTATTATCGCTGTTAGAGGGTAACTTATATAAATGGACTATTTTTTTTAGCGTTTCAGTAGTTATCCCATCAAATCCGGGAGCTTTATTAGCTTTCAATTCCTGACCTATAATATTTTTCATTTCTGTTTCAGTTGCTGGATACAGAAATATCGATTGACAACTAACTGTTCGTTGTTCTGCATGGTTTATTTATCCTATCAGCTAGTTGTTTACCTACATTAATGAAGTAGTTATTAAAGATATTCGCCATTTGTTCTCCGTCACTGATTAATTCATTTTCGTCTTTTATATTATATATTTCGTCTCCTTCATTTCTAGCAACAACCTCATTAAGTAACTTCCAAAGTTTTTTTGACGAATCCATTTCTTTCTGAACTGTCTTATTGTTGTAATATTCTCAGTTCATAGGGGTTGACTTATATCTTCTGAAGTATTTTTTGACGGTGGTAGTTAAGACGTCATTCTTTCGAGCAACTGTTGTCGTGGATTGCAGGGTTTTATTCATGAGTTATATCTGTTTCTCGCCCGAGATAGATTTTCTTGCAGCTACTCTAGCTCCAGCTACACTTCCAGTTTGAAAATTTTCAACCATTTTCCCGAAATATTTTCGCTGAGCGGATTATCAAGAAATCTTGCATTGAACACCATTTCTGACTCATGAAAAATACGACCAGCCTTGGCGTAAATTAGGACTGCTTTTGTTTTTCATTCTGAACATCCGATGCCAACCATTTTGAACATTTGAACGGAATGAAATAAAGGGAATTCTCAGTATCAAGTGTGAGAGCTATTAATCTAAGACAGTATTCTCTATTACTAGGGTAACACGGTGTGGATTCTTATCTACGTAGTCGATCACAAAAAATCGAAAAAACACAAATGCACTTCTAATTTAATTTCGAAAAATATTCAATGACCACCTAGTACGATGTCTACACACTGAATGAAGGCTAATCCGGTTACCCGTATAAAGTTAATAAGTAAGAATCTCTCTGACCTTCGTTCATGACGCGCATTCGAATGAAATCAATTCCGGATTCCGAAAGAAGCGTTTCTTGTTTATTCAAGAGCAGTTTGTAGGCATGATCCACAAAAATTTCACGATTGTTCATAGTTGTAACCTGAGACAAGGTGAAAAAAATTCTGCTAACACATTTCATGAATATTGAACGAAAGTCATTTTTTGAGGGGGAAATTAGAGTTTTTTATGAAAAGTTCTTTGGATTTACGCCATAACTCATTGAATGAACTGGAGAGTTTGACCATTCTATACGCTTATGATGTTCTCTATTACAAATCTCAAATTTTTCAGATCGTAAAAGGTGAAAATATTTCATAGCTTTCATGAATTCATTACAAAAATTATCCTGAATTTACAGGGTGTTTATTAAAACATGCAGCAAAAATGAAGGGACTATTCCTTGGAATAGGGCGCTTTGTTTCGAAGATACGGGTCCAAAAAGAATTTCAACAATAACAATTTTGGTAATTTTAAAATTATTAACGTAGGGTACTACACTGGACCTACCAAGTAATAAAAATCTAACAAGTCATTAGTTTATACTACTCCAGAGGAAGATGTGGAAGATTTGAGGAATCGGATAATTGCTGGCTGTAACGTAATCAGAAACTATACTGGTGTTTTTGAAAGAGTTCGGGAGTCGATGAGGAGAAGATTGGTTTCTTGTATCCGAGCAGCGGGGGTAGTCATTTTCAACAGTTCTTGTAGATTAAAAAACATATTGCTGTTTTCATAGACCTTAGGAAAGCTTTCGACACCGTCGATCACTCTATCTCTATATATCTCTATATTTTCAAAAGTTATGTTTACAACAGAAAGCAAAGGGTAAAAGTGGGAAATCATATAAGTGGAGAGAAAATTATTACATGTGGTGTGCCCCAGGGGACAGTGTTAGGACCAATCCTATTCAATACTTACTTGAACAACCTTTTTTTACAAGACATTAACTCCAACATTCTGAGTTTTGCCGATGATACTGTGTTGATTTGCGAAGACAAAAACTGGTTAAATTTAAACAGAAATTAGAACATGACCTTCATCACATCAAATTGTGGTTCTACCATAGGCTCTTATCTATTAACGTTGAGAAAACCTATTACTTACCATTCAGTAGATATGACAACTTTCTACCAGAATATGACACCAAAGTCTCCAATACGAAAGTTATCAAACCCACGAAGAAAATAAAATATCTTGGAATCATTTTACATAGCAATCTCAGATGGAACCAGCACATAGAACACATAATTGAAAAATTACGTTGCATACTTTGCAAATTTAAACGGATAGCAAACATGAAGTATCGAAAACTCATCTACATTCTCTTGAGGTTATGCAAAAGGGATTTATCAGATGTATCCTACGGAAAGGTTACGACTACCCTAGCGATCTATTTTATTCAGAATCTGGAATATTTCATCCCAGACAGCTGTTTTTTATAAATATTACTGTTTACAGCATAAAAACAAAAAGAAATGAACTACTTATTCCCACAAATATGCTACACGTCGGATTCATACCATTAGTGCTCAAATCAGTTGGGCGGAAATCCTACCGGTATTTAGGACCAAAACTTTACAGTTTCCTTTCTGAAAATTTAAGATACCAATCAAATCTCAAAAACTGTATGACAAAGATCAAATTATTTGTTTAAAATATACCACGCGTAGAGATACATAGACAAATATAAATTTAAATACTTACTTCCTCGATTGTAGATATATATTGTGTATTAATTTGTTTTTATTCTGGAATCATTATGATTAAAATCACCTTCATTTCATAATTCTATTTTATCAATGGTTTACTTCTGTCATGGATCCCTATATCCTTTGATGATTTTCATTTATTTATATTCTGTTCAAATGTGTCCAGTTCAAACTTATGTTTTTTATCTATATCTAGTTCTTATTCCAATACATTGATTGATGATTTTCATTTATTTATATTCTGTTCAAATGTAGCTATTTTGAATTTATATCTTAGTACTTAATTTAATGCATGAACTTTATTCAATGTCAGATTCAGTATTTTATTTGTTCACTGTTCATTTCTATATGTACATGTAGTTTTACTGTAATCAATATCAAGAAAGTGAATAAATACATATTATTATTATCACACTAGTGTCCGACCGAAAGTTCGGTTTCGGTTTCGGTCGAGTTTCGACAAAAAAAAACGGGTTTCGGTTCAGTTTCAGTTTCGGCGGCAAACCTGCCGAAACTACGACCGAAACCGAAACGCAATTTGTTTTCGGTTACGGTTTCGGTCGTAAAAACCAGTTTCGGTCGGACACTATATTACATGTTCTTTTCGCTAATAAATTGTTATTGTTGAATTTTTTTACTCCGTATCATCAAAACAAAGCGCCCTATCAAAAATCATCAAAGAACAAAATATCCTTAGAATAGTCCAAGGAATAATCCCTTAAGTTTTTGCTGCATGTTTAATGAAAACCCTGTACAATTGTTTGTGAAAAGTTGTCAATACATAATCTTTTCATAAGAAGATCAAATTATTATGTATAGAAAGATAATATCTTGGAAGCCAATTTTTTCAATTTTAAGGAAACGTGATGTGAAAGACAGTCGATTTAATATCGAGATTATTCCACTGTTCCGTAACTTTCAAAACGTAGGCCAATTTTAAAATGAAATATCTCAAATAAATATGTATTCTACTGTGTCGTGGTATCTGTTAAAAAATATGTTTTATCATTAACCAGCTGTCACCCCCTACGAACGACAACTCTCGAAATTCGAAACTTGTGCAAGCTAAAGACTAACAAGTTCTTCCCTGTTAACGTGTAATTCCTAATACGATATACTGATCGATAGAGAATTTTGAACTCTATACACTGATGCTGCTCTTTTTTTTTCCAAATTTTACTTTTTGACCTCTTTTCAGCTTATTACGATTTTCGAGCAATTTTTTTCTACGAATTCAAATTGAGCCAAAGCACTGCCGAAACAGCCCCAAAAATTACTTTGGCATGAGGCAATGATGATGTTAATGAACGCACTGTTAGACGTTGGTTTGCGAAATTTCCTTTCAGAGATTTCAGCCTCGAAGATGAGCTCCGAAATAGTCAACCTACAGTAATCAAGGACGAAAAGTGGGTGCTCCACGATTTGAATGATCTACAGAAATTGTCACGTTTTGAGGTATGTTCTTCTTTGATTTTGCCCAAACAAAACGATCCTTTTTTGGATTGGATCGTTACGTGTGATGGAAAGTGGATCCTCTATGATGGCAGGAGATGTTCAGAACAGTGGTTGGATACCAATAAGCCAGGCACTTCCCAAAAGGCAAAAACCCCCTAGAAAGTCCATAGTTACTGAATGGTGGTCATCAGCTCCTACGATTCGCTATAACTTTCTGCAACCTGACCAAGCCATAACAGCAGAGTCCTATTGTGAGTAAATCGACGAAATGTACTGATAATTGCGTCAGCAGCAGCCGGCACCAATCTACAGAAGACATCGGATCCTGTTCCATGACAACGCCTGTCTGAACGTTTCACAAATCACCGTCTGAAAATGAAACAAATTGAGCGTCGATATTCTACCTCACCCACTATACTCCCCAGACTTCTCGCCGACCGACTACCATCTTTTCAAGCACTTGTCACTTGAACACCTCCCGTGAAAATACCTATAGAAGAGAGACACATCTCTCACCTTTCTTCGATGTTCCAGATTATCAAGGCATCTTCGATGCTCTAGGCTATCGAGGTTGCACGTGATATTCGCGTCTCCAATCAGGCGGATGGCTCTTTTCTGGATGGAATCCAGCAACTTCAGGGTATGTTTGGGGGCAGAGCACCATATATGAGAAGAATACTCCAAAAAAGGTCTGATCTGAGCTTTATAAAGCATCAAAAGTTGCTGAGGTGTATATAGTTTTCAGGTTCGGAACAGTGTTACAAGCTTTCGAGAAGCAGCCTTTGAAATTCCAGCGACATGATGGTATCAACACATATTGGTGTCCATTATGATCCCCAACAAACTTATTGAAGCAGAAAGCGAAATTGTCTGATGACCTGACATTATTATATCCGGTTCGGAGACATTTATCTTCTTGAAGAAAACCGATGCCTGGGTCTTTGTATCATTGAATTGAACCTGGTTACTTTCACCCCAATTTGAAATCACTTGTAGATCCCCGATGAGATATGTATCCTCCAGCTGCCGGTGAAGATGTGTCTCCGTAGCCGATGTCCTGGAATGCAAATGGAATGACGAGACAAAGCAATATATTGGATTCTTGGTTTTTCCAATAAACCGTTGATATACAATAAAAAAAGTTTGAAGACAATATGGATCCCAGGGGAATACCAGCTTTGATGGTGAAAGTATTCGAGAGATATCCATCGACGGCCACTTGCAGGGAACGTTCTTTCAGAAAGCTGAAGAGCCATACACAGAAATGATCCGACAAGCCATAGAATCGAAGTTTGGCCAGCAAACCCTCATGCCACACACGGTCAAAGGCCTTACAAATATCAGGCGCAACAGTTCTTGATTATCCATGTTTCTCTATTGCTGTATTCAAAATATGGGTGACATACGATAGAAGATCGCCTGTTGACCTTTGTTAACGAAAGCCATATCGATGATCGCTTAAGATGTTGAAGGCTTCCAACTATTTGATAATATAGTGGTTCACGACTCTTCCATGATTATTGATATCATTGATACTAAAGCGACTGGTCTATACTTATTTGGAAGAGTTTTCTTTTCTTTTTTAGCAATACACCACCCAAGTTAAAGTAACAGGTTGAAACGTGCCGAGAACTGTATGTGATTAGGGTGGATAAAAATTCGAAACCAAAAACTTGAAATTAAAATAAGTAAAAAAAAACGGTTTCATTGAAGAATGTACTAAAAACTAAAATATTATTCGGAAGGTCCATCACACCACTCTCCTTAGCAATCTACGGTATTGATCAGATAAAAAAATAATAAAAATCGTTGGGTTAGTATTTACATATTCACTCAGATTACGATATGCCCAACGATTTTATCATTTTTTCATCTGATCGATACCGGAGATTGCTGAGAAGATTGGACTGCCGAATTATTGTTCAGTTTTTGGTATATTTTTCAATAAAAACATTTAACATAAAAAAATAAATATTTTACTCATTATCAAATTATTATTCGTGTAGTTAGCGGCTGGGTTGAACCACTTTCAGTTGATATATTTATCATCTCAGCAATCTGACGAACTTTCAGTTTGCGGTTATGCAACTCGATTTCCAAAACGTTCCTAATGTTTTTTCGGTGTGACTGTATCAACACATTCTTGAAAAATACACGTGATTGAACTCCAGCCGGATAAAAAAAATGTGTTACGTCGTTTCGACAACCTGCCTGGGTTTCTTCGTTTGCATTCATTTATTCGATTTTTTAACATTTTAATATATCAAGGATTGCGCAATATGTATTTAACGAAGGTCGTCTATATAATCGTTCGAATAATCGTGTGAAACATATTCGACCTACATCTTTCAATAGGAGAGAGTATAACTACAGTTTTCCAATTTGACCTAAGAGTCTGATTGAAGGAATTTTTCATCCGAATGGTTCATTTTACCATTCTGCACTATTATGATCTACATTCAGAAATAAAGTTCTTGGTAACGCAGAAAAATCAATTATTACTAGATATTTCATAATTTTTATGCCAGTTTATCGAAAAATACTATCAGTTCAAAAATATCACAAGCAGAAATGCTGTTCTGACGATACTTACAAACTTTACATTCATCTCAAAACTTAGGTCGTGCTTTCACAATACGAACTTTTAGAATACGAACAATCATGAAATATTCAATTATGCAGTAGCTAATAAGAGCACATTATTGAAATTATCTTTACGCTCTATCTGTATCTCTCTCTTTCTCAAATCACAACGGAATTGCGAGTAGGAGTATATCTAGCTTATGCTGACAACTTTTTGTGAAAACGTGGCCCGCATTCCAACGTTTCACCAATTTTCTCAAAATCTCTTGAGTGACAAGGTGTATGTTGTGTTCTATCAACAGGGAACAAAGGTCCGGGCCACCATCGACTTATGTCCTACGGCAAACTTTGGAAGTACGATCCTGCAAAGACAGGCCTGGCGAATGAGGAATATCAGCGTCAACTATCTTTTCAAAAGTATGAAAAATATACATCAAACGAATAAGACATTTTTTGAGCTATTACATTACTAGTTGTTGCCCGCGGCTTCGCCCGCGTATAATTTGGTTTGTTACATTGGGTTTCCTGACAGAACATTTCAAACAAATGGTTACAATATTTTTTATAAACCCGAAACTTCAGGTTTCCACCTTAAAAACTGATGAAATTCAATGCAATCTTTGAACCCCTATTTTCGCACTTTGGGGGTGGAAATTCCTGATTTCCTTTCTTGATGCTTATTTACGCTATACAAAGAACCTTCCTGCATATTTCAAGATTATAGGTTCAGTAGCTTCGGCTGTAGGTTAATATAAGAGCGGGCAACAGCTAGTAATTTATATTTTCACTTTGAAGATACAATAACTAAAAAATATTCCAACCGCACTAAGTAATGAATAGCTAATTATGTTACCTATAAAGAAATTCGCAAAACTAACACAACCGTCAACGACGTCTGTCCTCACGCGGGCCTGCGTTCGGGTTGCGTTCTTGGCGATGACGCTTCATTGCTTAGACCACTCTTCCACCCCCACGCATTGTCCACCGTCATCTTACAATAGACGCGACGCGTAATGGCGTGCTGCGTTAATTTTATCGTGATAACTTTTAAACGATTCGTCAAAATTATTTGGTGTAAAAGACAAAGTTTATCTATATTGAATACGCAAATCGACTATTGTATCAATTTTTATGAGAATTTGACAGATATCCAAAAAAGTGTCCAATTTAATCGTAGTTATGGTTCAATATTTTGTATATAGTAGCTACTACATAAGAGGTTGATATATGCTATCGCGGACTTTTATTTGGAACTATAAGATAAACAATCTTACGGTAAATTATCTGCATTTACCTAACTCCAACGCTATAGGCAGCGTACGTCAAGATAGCTCTGAGGGAGCAAGAATTTTTTCGACTTTCTCAATACTTATCGTTATATACGACCAAGATCACAATATTTAACTAACTTTCCCAACGTATTACTTGTTCTATATGCAATTTTAATATCTCGTTTCCTCACTATCGTTCAACCCCGGCTAGAAATCATACGTTGAATGTTAAAATCCCGTTAGTCCCTAATTCGCACGAGTTTCGACTTCTGACAGTTGTCGTTCGTAGGAGGGAGACAGTTGGTTAACGGAAAAACATATTTTAAATAGATTCAAAAACATCTCAATATATTTTATGAACATTATAATGATGTCTCAAATCAATTGATACAGGGTGTCAATTGTGTGGTAAAACGTACCACCATCTACATTTTCTTTCCTTTAGACAACCTGAAATTATGCAAAAATACGCCAAACTAATTTTTATGGGAGGCACTTTGTAGGGACGTTCACGATTTATTACATCAAACCTCTAGCGGAGGCGGACACAACATCTAAAATCTTGAATAGAAAGGGGGATTGGATGATACTTCATTCGAAAGGTCGTTCAGCTACCGTTTCAAAAATATCATATAGTTGATGTTTCTCTTTATAATTTTTGGAAAAATAAAACCTTTAACATATTCAAGTATGGAGTATTTTGCAACAAAACATAAAAAACAATAAAAAGTAATTTATCGTAATGAATGTTCGAAATGTTGTTCATTATTTTCTGAACAGTGATAAACTTTGCTCTCAAAGTTTTCTCTAACATTCCGAAAAACTTCTACCTGAAATTCTCTACATGCAACTGTTATTCTTCTCTTCAAATCTTTCAAGTATCGGGGCAAGCCTTCCATAAGAATAAATCTGGAGGCAACGAGGAAATCTATCATTTAGCCACTTTCTAAGTAGAAAAATGTGTTGGAATTGAATAGAATTGTCCTGCAAAATTATGTTACCAGCCGCTTCAATTCGATTTTTCAAGTTAGTTGTTATAAAGGAGTCTATTATTTCTTCAAGCATATTTCAGTTTCTTGTTGAAGTGTAAACAACGGTGTTGATAGTTATTTATGTATCAAGGGTCTAAAGTAGGCTTTTATGGACTGCACGCCTAGGTCCATAAAAGTAAATTACGCCCGAAATACATACAACTTTTTATGCACGACCGGTATATTTGATGTCATGTAGTAGATAGATACCTCTTTATATCTAGAACACGATAGAAATACATCAAGGCTGCCGTGGGGCTGTATATTCATATCATATCGGAAACGGAATAAATCATAAAGTGGTGGAATTATTGTTACCATGGCAACTCATTCAATTTTTCGAAATAAGATTATATAGGCTGATAGCCATATTTGCTGTCGATTTTTGTGATCACAGATAATTTATTAGTGTTTTTAAATGGTTTCAAGCGAAGAAGAAATTCTGAAATTGTACTCCACCAGAAATAAGTAAAGCAGCTGAGGATGCGAAATTGAGTTTATTGCCAAGTAAATCCAAGAAAATATACGACAAAGTGTTTGAAGAATTCGTGGGATGGTGCAACGGGAATAATAGGCAAGAAGTACACAGAGAGTGTACTTCTTGCCTATTTTCTGGAAAAATATAAATATTGTAATCCCTCTTCCATGTGATCGTATTATTCCATGCTGAAAGCTACTTTGAATGTACATGATAAAGGAGATATCATTAGATACGCAATTTGCCACATTTTTTGGTATGTATGATTCATTTGGGACTGCTATAAAAACAATTGAAATGTCTTTTATAAAAGTATGCAGCACCTTAAACATTATGATATCGAATCTGACGTTCTAGTGTGTGTGACGTAATGCCAAATCGTGGATTTCTCCATCTACATCTAATATTTTGATGTAGATGTCAAGACAATGCGATGTTATTCATTAGTTTTATCTCATTCCAACCACTGTGACGTTGTTTATCATTCATGTTTAGACAACAACGACAGGTGACGCATTCAAAAAGTTCAAAATTCTTACATCAGGTTGATATTTGGTATCAGAAGGAGTTCTTGAATTACACACAACTTAGCAGATTTGAAGTGGTTGAATATGTTCAATCGTTAACGTTTTCATGCGGCATGCACATTTTTTAAAATCATCAAATATAGCAGTCCTTCCTGAATTGGCATCTGTTCAGCATTCAGAATAACTAGGTTTGCGGCGAGAATCCTGAAAAAGGTTTTAGCCATTCATTGTATATCTCTATATCTATATATTATCTTCCCTTTTCTTCTTTCCTTTTTTCATTCCTTCTCTTCAAGTCCTAATATAATATTTTATTTTTATATATTTTCGGTATTGGTGGAAGAACAGATGCTAAATGCAAATTCGTGATCTGAACCAAAAGTACACACATCGGAAAAGTCTAGGGATATTTTCAAAAATGGCAATAATTTTTTTTAGATCGCTTCAGGAAAAAAAAAGTTGACGGGTGATTATTAAACGAATGTAACTTACAACAAAATTTATTAAATGGTCAAAAATACTGAGTGCGCATAT
>WOGO01007597.1:0-11066 GCA_015342085.1 Leptinotarsa defecta
TTCTATCCGTGACCCTAGGAACAAACGGTAAATATACGCGTCCAAACATCTTGTTCCTTTTTCGCTTTCTGAACCGTGTTGCCCTTCGGTCTCATGGCTCTTCTGTTCTCGGAGGCACTGTACCCATTAGATCTCAAGGTAACTTCCAGGAATTTCAGTTCCCTCTCCAGATGTTCTGGTTCACATATTCTCCGAGCCCGTTCCGTTGGAGTGGAGATAACTCCTCTCTGGTTCAATAGTGCGTGCAAGTATCTATCTGTGTGTGTGGGTTTTCGATACACTTTGTGGGTTAGCCTGGTACCACATCTTTCTACTAGTACATCTAGGAATGCTATCCGCTGGTCTTGCTCAATCTCCATGGTAAATTCTATGCTCGGGTGTTGGGCGTTCAAGTGGTTTAGGAAACGGTTCAGGGCGTCTTTTCCATGTTTCCAGATGACGAAGGTGTCATCCACGTAACGTAGCCATGAGGTCGGCTTCAATTCAAAAGTGTCTATCTCCTTCCCTTCAAAACCTTCCATGAAATAATTAGCTATCACTGGGCTAAGTGGACTCCTCATCGCAACGCCATCTAGTTGCTCATAGAAGTTTCCCCCCTATTGAAAGTAATTACCTGTGAGACATGCTCTAAAGAGTTCGACGATGTCATTCGGGAACGTGTGGGCTAACCCCCTCAGAAAGTCTTCCAGTGGGACATTGGTAAACAAAAACACCACATCCAAGCTGACGAGAATATCCGTCGGCTCCAGCGTTAAGCCCATAATTGGCCTAATTGGCCTTATAGTTAACATTTGCCGAATTTATTTAAGCCAACATTCTTTTCCCGTTTGTACTTCCTGATGAAATTTTATCGTTCGCGCATATCAGGGGCAGAGCTAGATTTGCCAAGCTATATATACAATAGAGAAGAGACAATAAATACGTCATTATAAATGACGTACTCGTGGTTTGATTTTTATTCTAGGACAAAGATAACAATTTTTTATTAGAGGTCCAAGGTCAAAACTTTTCGTTTTTTTTGCGTATTTTTTTTGAATGGTGAGAGCTACCGCAAAAAATATTCAGAGAAAGTTTGCAGATCGTAAAAGTATCTACAATAAATATAGTTTAAAAAAATGAAAAACACGCTTTCAAAAAAGTTCAATGTTCTTCAAAAAATATATTTTCAACTTTTTAGTTCGATGTTCTTCAAAAGCGTGATTTTCAGGTTTTTAAACTATATTTATTTTTCATTTTTTAGTTTCGTATGCTATAAACGCGTGTTTTTTAGTCTTTTTAAACTATATTTCATCTAATCAGCCTTATATTGTTTAGAAAACATGACCATTGATATTTTCTGACTCCGGAGAGGGAGCCTGAAAATCATCTACCAAGCCCAAGGGAGGCAGCCGGCGCGTAAAGGAGGGTTACAAATAAGGCAGCAGGCGCGCATATTAATAAAAAAAAATCTTTTTTCAAATGAAGAAATACATGTAAAATGAGTTTCAATTATATCAAGCGCTATCTGCCCGCGAATAGATCAAGCAATAATGTCCAAATATCAAGGAGTTACTGTAGCGCCATCTTCCCGCGAATAGATCAAGTAATAATGTTATGCACAGCGCCATCTGTCCGCGAATAAATCAAGCAAGGAGAGTTACAAACATACATACATACAGGTGAAGCTAATAAAAGCGTGTTAAAAAATGGTTTCGATACTCTTTTTTTTAGGAAGCACCGTTCTTCAGGAATCCAAACACGTATAAACCAAATTTTTTAAATGTATAACCCATTTGTGTTGCGTTCTGTGTTTTCTCTACGGCATTGAAGATGTCTGAGAGATAATTACTTTAAGCACCGTTTCTTGGTGATCTTTCCTTCATCAATCTGTTTGAAATATTTCACGTTTGATATCCCTAGACGCCACTCAAAAAAGTGCTATTTCACAAGTAATATTCTGTATTATTCAATACTCCGAAGTATTTGTATGAATATAACGCAGAAGAAACCTATTCCCCGTTTTCATAGATGAGATAATAAAAGAAACACAATCAATGTTCTTCATTATTTCCAAGGAATTCCTGGAACCCCCTGTATATAACAACTGTCAAACGAAGCTCACTGGACTGTGTAAGTAGCTCATTCGTAACGTGGCTGGTAGAAAGAAGAGGAACTAAGCCTAGTTTCAGCAACCCTGCCCTTTCAATATCGGTCTGATATTCTTCAGTTCTGTCGATGCAAAAGTAAACGAAATTGAGAGAGACAGACGAAATAATAACGGAAATCTTGAACCGTTTTAATTTGTTTCGCGCACGAGTGATATTCCAACAAAAAATGACAAATTGAACCAGTTTCAACATCAAGTCACGACAATAAAAGGAATTGTACACTCGAAGATATTATTAAATTTTTAACTGTAAATGCGTAGCACATAACATGAGATTTTTTTTACATAAAATTTGACATTTCTTTTGAATCATACCATAAACAATGCGGATACTTGTCACTCAATATCGTTCTCTACCTAAGCAACCTTCTCTGCAAGAGTTTCTATGTTAGTTAAAAAAAAAAAAAAATTTTTTAAAATCAATCATTACTCAAAGTTATAGCGTGAAAGGAATGTTTGGACAAAAAGATGGAAACTATTTCCTGACAGTGGTCCAGACTAAATATTTCAGAGAAGCACAATGCAGTGCTAGACCTAGTCGTATGCGAGAACTGTAATTCACGATGAATATTTTCACAAGGTGTGTCGATATTAGCTAATATTTATTTTATTTCATTGCGTGATCACTTGGGTATCTACACATATTTGTCATACAATCAGATTCGTTATTTATCTCACACTGGTGATTACTTCATATTGTTGATAACTGTGGGACATATAAAGTAAAAGATAATTTCCTACGAAGTTTGAAAAGGAGAATTATTATATGAAAACTAGCTGATCTGACAAACGTTGCTCTATCAGAATAGTGATCAGTCCCTTATGCTATAGTGTTTTACAATATTTTTCGTTAGTCTGGCTTCAACAACATTTTTCATTGATGTTGTAATGACTGATCGCGTGCAGTTGCTCAGCCGTGGTGGGTTCAAATAACGGAGCGATCCAACCTTCATTTGTAAATTATGCGGTGCAATGCCTGGCAAATCCAATGAGTTCAAAAACTCCGATGGATAATTCAGTTTCAGTGGCATCGCAAACTGTATCTACGCTGGATGGTCAAACAATAATAGTGTCAGAAAACTGTCTCTCGAAAATGAATGATTTATCGGTAAACATTTTATAGGAATTAGTTGTTTTTTGACGAGATCCACCACATACTTAGTTTTTGTAATGTTCTCAGCAACTTCACTTAGCGTCCTAGAAGCTAAAGTCATATGCATCAATATAGAAGATATCTCGAAAACGATCACCTTCAGCGTTGTTGAGGAAGTATACCTTTTTTTATTTGAAAAAGTGTTAGGTTTCTTCATGAAAAGTACCATTAGTTTACTGTTTGAAAGTTAGGGCAATTTGAAATAAATAATGACAGCCTTCGCAGCGTCCTCTATATGTTACATGAAAATTAATACGAAATTATGATTTCTAACGTCAAAAAAACCCCGGATACCAAATCTCGTGCAAATAATTTATTTTTTGCAAAAGTTATTTTAAAAAAACGAACAAAAATATTCAATTTCAACACCCTGTATCTCCGAAACGAAGCATTTACGGGCACAAGTTTATAAGGACTTTTTTCTTAAAATTGTCTCAGGAATACGTCACTTGAATATTTTAACGTACTTATGTTACACCCTGTATAACATAGTTATCATCAGTAAGGTGCAACATTTTGTTTTATTACTTTTAAATTCTGGTTTTTATTTTTTTGTAAGGAAGTTTAATTTTTGTGAAATACAGCTGAAAAACTTACTTTAAATATAATCAATATTATTATTAGAGAAATATGAAGGTATCAAAAAGATTTGAAAATTTGATTTAACGCATAAATATTTTTATGTATCTTCTTGTTAGATCTCAGTGTTGATTTACAAATTTTCACTCTGACCAAACATTCATGTAATAAATGGAAGAGCATTGATATAACATTGAATATTTCAAAGTGGAGACATAATCAATGAGAAAAAAGTGATTTGTGCAATTAATTATTCACAAGAACAAGTAGTTGTTTCAGATGGTTTTCTCCGGAGTTCTTCTTTGAATTGAACCTGGAGAAGAAAGCCAAAAAAGGTTTTTCTCATATTTCAATAGCTTTATTTTAAAATCAGTTTTTTCAATCAAGGAACCAAAAAAAAGGGTTTTTTAAATTGAATTATTGAAGTCAAATTGCTTCTAAAATCATAGATGTATGTTGTATCGTAGCTATTGGAATATATAACATGTATTACAGGTATTTATAAACATTTACTTACCCTTTTTATGTGAACTTTTCCACTCAGTAGAAAAAACGTTTGATAAACTCACAGAAAAAAAAACTGATAATGAAAACAGTGAAGCTCAGAAGGTATACTTATTTACAATACATGAATCTGGTTTATATTTGTAGCATAAGAAGATACTGTCAGGTATGTTTTATATACAAGAATAAAAATAAACTGGAACATATGGGCATTTCATTATACAATAAAAACAAATTGTGTTATGTATTGGCCTCTCACTTAGAATGAGGAAGTGACTCATTTGAGGGAGGTTATAACTAGAATGAATATGAAATCGGTCATATTATGATCCCGATTTTGCAAAAATAAATAATCAATAGTTTGTATAATATTCTCCACCGTAACCAATCACCAGTCTCTTCATCGACTGAAAAAATAACTATTTGAAGGGTTCGAGCCCTTTCCAGTCTATCAGGATCACATATCACTGTGTAAAAGTCAATACAGGCAAAAAAGAGATATCTAGCAGTGAGTTTTCCAACTAGATCAACAAAAATATTTAAATTTTCAATATTCCTGCAGATAAAATGTTATAACAGCAACTGTAATGTAGTTTTTTCGTATGTCAAATGTAAAGGCCAACAAACCTTTAAATGTCACCAGATAATAAATTTCAACTTACCTTTCGGACGCAAATGAACTTCATATTTATCAATTAAACTATGATAACTGTCTTTATTTGATGAAAAATCACATACATTTATATTTAATTACGATTACATTTTATAAAACGGAATAAAATATGGCGAAGAAATACACCCACCAACAAACGATTACATTGATAATGTTGCCACACCTCCGAATCTAAACATTCCCACAATTGACAGCAACTACTGCCATGCCGTAATTTGAAAATATCCCTCTTTCAGACTTGATGTCTGACATTAACGATGACGATAACACTATTGACAAACGAAGAAGTGATATGAAACACACGAGAGGGAAGGAAGACCTCAGAGTCTAAGACCCACGAATTTTTTATTCTTCCAAACACTTTGCATGACCTCAAAAGTCTGAAACAGGTTAGGAAATTTACGTGATCGTTATTTTATTTGGAATATTCAGATTCGACCGTGAATAACGTCCCTTGAACCCAAGAGCCACCTGCGGTTGTCTTATGAATATTTGGATGAACCGGACTTCAATTATGATTGATTAGCAATATTGCAATCGGTTAACGGAATCGCATCGAAAACGCATCGAAGAGAAGTATTTTATTTTGATGTGAGAAAAGTGTTTTAATAGATTCATTTTCAACGTTTTTCCTAGGGTTTTGCACCGCCATCTAAAGATAATGGCCTCTTCGAACAGCATAGAACACAGATTGAGCTCCGCTTCCAGAAGCAAAACTTTTATCACTATTTAAGATGAACCATTTATAACAACTATAGGAAAGAATTTCTACTGATGATGGCGCTTCCCAAACAACTAACGGCTGAATGTTCAACACTGATTGAACATAGGTGATGCTTGCCAAATGCGCCTAGTGGAAGCAATGGTCATGGAACACATAGGTCATGTTTATTGTTTAGAGTTCTTTCTGTTTTGAGTTATTTTATTGTGAATCTGTAATGTTTTTAGTGCGTTCACTCATGAAATATGAATAGGTGAAAAAATTACCTTCACTCACAAGCAGCACAGAAAACCATAACAATGCATAAAAACAGCTGACAGGACTTTGTTTTTGTTTTACCATCTGTCTTAGTTTTAAGTTTCAATATGTTCAGTAGATATAGTATTTGGACGATGAACTTTAGTTCGACAGGGAAAATGAATGATGTGATCCTTGGAAATCTTAAATAGTGACGAAATATCTGTGAACTCTTTCTTCAAAATGTACAGATTTGAAAATAGTCTACAATTTCAACTACATTTTAATTTAAATTCGGATAACTTTAACCAAACATGGTTATCTCATGAACATTCAGAAAAACTCACTATTCAACCATAATTAATTATCATTAGTAATGCAATCGTCAGCACGATGATTTATTAATAATATTGAAAAAAAATACTTCAACAGTAATAGCAACAATCCATATAAAGCCTTGAATACTTAGATTTTGACAACCGAAATGCCCTCTCTGCGAAAATTTGGAAATGAGAGAAGTAACAAGTAATGATCCATTTGTCCACCAGATACCGACAGGGATATATATCATTTTTGGTCCGGTCTAAGCATTCGGCATTTTCAATTCTTTATTATAATCATGAAGAAAATGAGGCTCTATTCACAGATTCATTTGGGGTAACGTATCCGTTGAAATTAATATATTTCAAAACTAAGACATATGCGCTTTTCCCATTGTCAATATCACTATCAGTTTTTTTATCGTCAGAAATAAAATTATGTGTAAAACTTTTCTACCGAGAAAAATTCGATGCTAGCGGAACGCGCCTAGAAATAAAAAATGTTTTTGATCATTATTTAATTATTATCATAGATACTTCAAAATATGAATCCAAAAACAAGTATAAGAATATTTTAGATGAAATCAGTGGAGCACACAACAAATGGAAATGAGGCAATAACTACCAGACACTCAAGCATCAGATCTGTTGGCTTATGGTAGACACAGAACAGTATATTCTATGATGTAGATTCTGAAACCATCCTGTCAAACTCCTAGACGTCACGTGACCTTGAGCAAAGAATTGGCTATTCCTTTTTGAATTTGAAAGAGAAAAGTTTCAGCGCCAATTATTCTGTCAATAAATTTGAAAGAAAAAAAAAAAGGTTTGTGAATGTATCGACATATTGAATATCACACTCAAAGAAACCCTTTAGGAGGTGATTGCAGAAAAGTGTTTCAAATCAACAATTCAGCACATGCAAAACCTGAATACATTGAAAAGAGTCAACGAAATTAAAGGAACATGGAACCCATGAAGGCATCTTGCATCCACAAGGAAAAGGGATAAGCCAGTGTAAGTGATGGAACCCGCTGATACTTGATGAAAATCTATACTGTATTCAAGAAACACTTCATTGTGAAATTTTCACTTAACAGTTTACACACCTGAAGAGCAAATACATGCTTGAAGAGGCTATTGTATAGCGAAACATGTTGCCTTTTTGTAAACCTGGTGAAAATCACTTTCTTTAGAAGTCTGTGTCAAGATGGAGGAGTAGAAGGCCAAACTATGTTTTTTGGTAATATTTTAGAAAGTAAACTAGACGCCAACAAACAATTTTCTTCATTTATTAATGCCGCGAACTCTTGTTCAAAAATATTAAAAAAAAGCCAAATTCCTTCAATATAATATAATTATAAAATAAAATAAATAATTTCATATAAAGATTAACAATGACTAAAACATTCTTACATTATAAAAATAACGCTAATGATAGTACGAAGAAAAAGGGAAAATCACTGAAAAAAATTCAAAGATCAAACCATAAATAACTCCTAATATTCTAAAATACTTTGATTGCTTCAAACATCAAATGAGTATTTTTACATTAACGCAAACGTAACTACAATAACATTATCGAGATGCAATATGCAACAATACTAAACAACACATACGTGCATACAATTCCTCAATATTGATTATAAACAGTCTACAGGGCACATCATCTCGAGAACAAATGGTTAACTTGGTACACGGTTAAGTCACACATTAGTAAAATACAGGGGAGAAATTCTGCCCTTTCCTTGGATGTAGGATATCGTTCCAGTGTGATGGTGACAACAATAGACACTATTATAGTTCGCAAGAGTTTGATGATGATCACTTTTAACTATTACAGAATAATATGAACTTGTCTGTTCATACTTCAGTAGTTTACTTTTCCTTTAACGGACAAGAGATTTCGTATGTTTCAAAGAAAACACGACACATTCAATTTAGGCGACCAGAAAAGTCTAGCGTCACTCAATGTGCCTAACACTTTCTAAATTTGTTAGGATCAGTACATGACACTAGACTTTTCGATGCTTTTGAAAGTACAAAAATACTCTTAAGGGCGACATGAGAAATATGGATAATGATGAAAGTTCAATTCCAAATAGCCCATTGTTTAGCCTGTTGAAAATTAGCGGTTACATGGTGTCCAGTTACCACATTTATTCTCGAGAGATAACGCCAACTTTTGTTAGTTCCGCATTAGACAATAGTTAGTAAGTTGGCACACTACATTAGATTTCAACAACTAGATTCGATTAATCCTAGAGAAATTATTTGTATGATGAAGTTATATAAAACAAGTATCGGATGATTATAGAAAATGTAACAATTCCATTCAAAGAAGATATAGAGAAAGGATAATGAATAATAACCAACTCTTGTTACTGTACTGTGGGGTTTCAACAAAAACATTCAAGCTGGTTTCAACAATTAGAAAACGACTTCGCTAATACTTTGTACATGAACAACGGTAAATAGTACTTTGTTGGAGTTCAAATTTAGCCATCATTGTGATTCGCAGAGAAAAAACACAACCAAAAAAAAAGAAAAAACAACTGGAATTTCAAAAAGAAGAAGCATTAAATATATCCTCGAAGATATACACTGTTTTTTCATCGCTCAATCCTTGCTTGCTACATCTTCTTATAAATATAACTGAAATTTGGACATGAAATTCACTTCAATGCTCAAAAAGGTATGAACATCAACAAGGAATCGACGTGCTTTCAATATTTTCAATGGTGTACATAATCCTAGGGAGTATAGAAATTGAGAACTAATGATAAATCTACCAAATCTAAATGATCTGCTATAATCAATCACTTAAGACAAGGTTTTTAATTAATACACAATACACTTACCATGTACGTTAATAGGTTGATACGGGGCTAGTAATGATATCTAAATGCACGTCCCTTAAAATAATATCAAAATAAGCCCAAGAGAAACATGAGTCACATGTTTTCATTATTATAGTGAAACAATATTATTTATGCATTTACACAGTAGGTTGTGGGAAAACAAATGCTGCCTGCGGGAAAACACCTACTTCCCAGGCTAATATCACGCCGTATATTGAATTATATCCGACAGACAGATGTTTCTTGTTCATCCAGCAGCAGGACAACGCTGAAATCAATCAAGTAGGAGATCTACTCGACTCTACTCAGCATTGTCCTGCTGCTGGACGAACAAGAAACGTCTGCTTGTCGAATATAATTCAATATCCAGCGTGGTATTAGCCTGCGAAGTAGTTGTTTTCCTACCTAATGTGTAGGTAGTTGGGAGAGATGAATATTTATTTTCTTATACGTAAGTATCTCTCCGCGAAACAGTCTTCAGACTTATTTGATATCAGGTATCGAACATTTGTAAAAGGCTGAGCATATTTGTGATTTGAAATAGCCGAAACTAACATTCGAGTTCAAATTACAATCAACAAATCCTCTGCGTATCAAATGAAATTCTTCGTTTTCCAATATAAGAAAATATTATGTTCAATATTTTGAGGAACGTGCATTTAAATTTCCCAACATACTATACTATAATTCAAAAATTGCAACAATTTTACTAGAGATACATAGTATCAACTTATCCATATAAAAGAAATAATTACAGTAGAAACCACAATCATTCAAAAGCATTTTTATCCTTCAATATGAAGGTATTTTCCTATTTCTAGTCGAGCATTCAAAATTTCAACAACCACTCAAACAGAAACTAGCTGTGGCAGTTTTCAAAAATAATAGTAAACAAACTATATGTATATCTCTGACCATAATGGTCGGCCTCTAGAAAAATTCCAGCACAATTCGATTTTAAAATTATGGTTTTTTCGAAAAAACGAGATCGTTTCGTTACATTTCTTCCTTTACGTTTCATCTTATCAAGATGAAAAAACTAAAGAAGGAATGTCAAAAAACAATTTGAAAACAGGTTTACGACATTAAAGAAGTTGATATTCTGTTACGAAGAAAGCTGCTCCTTTGAGAAACTACATATATTAGAAAAATAGAAGAAAAACTTCACCAATGGTTTAACTCTGTCTGTCTGTTTGTCATCCGAAATCATGGAGATCGATTATTTGTCAAACACATTGGGATAATAATCTGAAATTTTTACAATTCATGGTACTTTATTGGATCGAGGAAAATCAGAAAGAGGGAAAGCTATTTTTCTGATGTTTTCCAAAAAAAAATTGGTCCGCTTAAATTGAAATTATATGTAATGGAGAAAATCAAAACACAGATGTAGAAACCAATATTTTTCTAAAATTATAGAAAAGTGGAACTATCATGGAAAATAAAGACTGCAAATTTGTTTTTTGATTTCTCCCGAATTTTTTTTTTTTGATAAATTCAACAGTAAGGGAGATATTCTCGTTTATTTGGAAAGTCAAAAAATCGATAATTTCGTCAATAACTTCGTGAAAGTTGAAAATATGGAAAACTACCAAAAAAACTAATTATCCTGATTTTGATATTTGAAGTGTTTTTTTGTATCTTCAACAGCTCAGGAAAAAACAGGCAAATGTTTATTTCATCAGTTCGGACTACCATTGTCTAATATAATATAAATTGATTTGAAATCTCTCAAAAAAAAGAAGAAGATTAACCGGAAAATAACAATTTTATTAAACAAGAAACTGAAATTACAAAGAAACAACATACAAGCAACAAAAAAAAAAACCGTATTTAGTCAAGCTAGCGTAGAGATACGTAACATATGGAAAC
>WOGO01007598.1:0-11066 GCA_015342085.1 Leptinotarsa defecta
CGTCGTTACTACCGTAATTTATGGCTGATTGAATTCGTGGTTATATACACCGCACTCTTGTATTGACATTTGAACATCGCGTAGTAGTGTGAATATTGCATTGTTGTCTTAGAAGCGTTGTTGGTTAGGTTAGGTTAGCCATCTGTCTTATTTATTACCGACAGATGATTTAATCTCCTCTTGTGGTTTGTGAGGTGACAACTGATACTGCGAATGATATTTTGATTCATTTATACTTTAAAAAATATCCATAAAAATAATAACTCAAAATGATACTGTGCGGATGTAACTATTCCCCCCTTCTTAACATTTGACCAGATCAAGATATGAAATTTGGGCAAAATTTTTGAAAAAAGGAACTATTTTTAATACCTCCTGATGAAAAAAGCCAATAGTGTGGCATCACTTGCCACCAAGAGGGCGCTATCACTTTTATGTATGTATGTATGTTTGTAGTTCTTTCACGCCCAAACAACTGAACATACATACATAAATACAGCTCATACATCAGAATAACATATAGGCTACAATTTAGAAAGATTTGTATAATTTTGGTCATAATATAACGATAAGTATTAAGTAAGTCAGAAAAATTATTGCTCCTTCAGTGTGTGTGCGTGCGGGCTCGCGCGCGTGTGTACATGCAAGAATGTGTGCGCGCGCATGTGTATGTATGTACGTTTGTTTGTGTATATGTATGTATATTTGTGCCTCTTTTACGCCTAACTGACTGAACGGATTTAGATGAAACTTTACATAAATACAGCTTATGCATCAGAATAACATACAGGCTACAATTTGCAAATGTTTTGTGTAATTTTGTTCATAATATAACGATAAGTATTAAGTGAGTCGAAAAAGTTATTGCTCCCTGAGAGCTATCTCGGCGTGCGCTGCCTATACCGTTAAAGTTACATGCAAGTGATGTACTGTAAGATTGTTTATCTTAAATAGTTCTAAATAAAAGTCCGCGATAGCGTATACTTACATCTTATGTGGTACCCCCCAATATGCAAAATACTGAGCCTTGAATACAATTGAATTGGATACTTTTTTACAACACACATTTTGGAATATCTGTCTTATTCTTATAAAAATTGATACAATTGACGTTTTAAGTATTTAATGTAAATAAACTTTATCTTTTACACTAAGTAATTTGGACGAATCGTTCAAAAGTTAACACGAAAAGATTATCTTGACGAAACGCAGTAAACCATTACGCGTCGCATCTACTGTAAGACGACAGAGGACGATGCGCAGGAGTAGAGGGGCGGTCTAAGCAATAAAACGACATTACGACTTAGTGCAGTTGGCATATTTTTTTAGTTAAGGTATGTTTAAAGTAAAAATTATAAATTATCAGCTGTTGCTTGCTCTTATATAAACCTTCAGCTGAAGCTACTGAACCTACAATCTTGAAATATGCAGATAGGTTTTTTTTTGTATAGCGTAAATAAGCATAAAGAAAGGGAATCGGGGATTTCCACCCCCAAGGAGGAAAAATAAGGGTTCAAAGATTGTATTGAATTTAGTCAGTTTTAAAGTTAGAAACCTGACGTTTTGAGTTGATAAAAAGATATTGTAACTATTTGTTAAAAATGGTCTGTCACGAAACTTGATGTGACAAACCAAATTCTGCGCGGACGAAGCCGCGGACTACAACTACTTTGACAATATGTGATGAAACCGGAAACGCATGAATGTCTCTTCTGTTCTGTAGTTGAAGTAATAAAGTGAGCCTTGTTTCAGTCATTCGTGAAAGCAGAGTTTTTATTTATTAGGTGTTAACAGTCACACAGTATTCAACAGGTTATGGGCCTGTAATTGAAATAAAATTGTGTTATTCAGTCATTAAGCACAATATTTTAATGGCTTTGAACTACTTGAACCATGTGTCCAAGGTAATAGAGCTCCTGCGAATCGGTGGAAACCTATGCAAACAAAAAGATAGAAACTTCGAAAAACAGGATTTACAATAAGTGACGGATGAGTCACTTCAATGTTATTAGCCGGTTTATCTGATATTTTTGCACGGATAAGAAAAGGTAAAAGATAATGCTCTAAGTGCAATCTTCTTCAGTGGAGAATTTAGCAAGGATGATGTTGCGTAGACAGTGGCTGCAGTATGCATTTAACAGCAAAAACTCGTGGATCAGTGATTTTAAAGAAGAGAGTATGTCAAAAGAAATTTAACAGCAAAACATCGTGGATCAGTGATTTTAAAGAAGAAAGTAAGTCAAAAGACAACTTAGTTGCTAATGGAGAATCATTACCAGTCGAAGGAGTTGGAAATGTGAAGTTATTTATTGAGGTAAATAACAAAATTATAAATATTGTAATAAGGTCCAGTATGTCCCCAACTTTACTACCAATTTGCTCTCTGTGAGTCAGTTAATCAAAAATGAAAATCAAATCACCTTTAACACTGCAGGTTGCGAGATTTTCAATGCTCAAAATAAACTTATAGCAACAGATAAACTCTCAGGAATTGTATACAGGTTAAATTATCAGAAAATAGAAAAAAAAAAGAAACCAATTTCTTTGTCCTTAGAATCTGCTTCAGTTACTTCAGCTGTTTGGCATCGTCACCTAGGTCATGTTAACTACAGGGATTTGAAAGCAATGAAGAATGTACCGAATATACTTTGTCAGGTATGAGGTGACGGTAAGCGAAGAAGAATGTCTTTTAAACATAAAGTCAATAGAGCCACAAATTTCCTAGAAATAAAACACGGTGATTTGTGTGGACTCATAGAATCTCCATCTATTGGTGGTTCAATATATTTTTTTAGTGCCACTATTTTTTGGGTTTGAAGGACGGCAATTTTTGGAACTTTTTCCTGACGTTTCGCTGGCGCCAGTGAAAAAGATGTTGTGAAAAGCCGAGACGTCATCATAAATGAAAATAACAATAACATTAATGATGAAAATTCAGAATCATCAGATCCAGTGGGAGATTCTGACGATGATGATCAGTACTTCAGTGAATCCTCTAGCGTTACTGATCAGACAGATGTAAGTATATCAGAAGTGACTTTATTGCTGATGAGATGATCTCTGAAAATCTAACTAGGAAATCACAAAGGGTGCCAAAGCCAAAAACATTTCATGATTTTGTTAGTTACTTATGTCTGGGAGGTGATAATGATACAATTTATGTTGAAGAAGCTATGTCCAGGCCTAATCGAAACTGTTGGACGAGAGCTATGCAGGAGTAGCTATAGTCATTTCAGGATAATGCAGCTTGGGAGTTAACTGATATTTCAGAAGGTTTTCCAATTGTGAAATGTAAGTGCGTGTTTAGGTGGAAAAGTGATAGTGCTAGTGGTGTGAGATATCGAGTCAGGCTTCACACAAAGACAAGGCATAGTCTGATGAAACTTTTCCATCTATAGTGAAACATTCTTCCCTAAGACTATTATTTGCTTTTTCAGTCAAATTAGATTTGAACATTTTTCATCTTGACGTTGTAACATTTTCCCAATGGAGATTTAGTAGAAACAGTATTTATGATGATACCTGAAGGTTTGGAAATTCAAGATTCTGAAAATGAGGTTTTAAGGCTATTTATGGCCTTAAACAATCATCACGATCTTGGTATGAAAAAGTTGATCATCTCAATAAGTAAGGCTATAAAAAATTAAATTTGGAACCCTGTTTATACACCAAGATGAAAAATAATCTAAGAACTATTATTTCAATTTAAGTAGATGATTTTTTTCATATTTACCAATAATAAAGTTGAGTCAGATGACCTGAAATTGAAATTAGGTATTTTTTTTTAAGATTATAGATTTAGGAGAAATCGAAAAATGTTTAAGCATGCGAGTAACTAGAGATAGAGAAAATAATTATATTCATCTTGATCAAGAACATTTGCTAAAACGATTTAACATGTTGGAGTCAAAAATAATTACTACCAGAACACAAAATCAGACCAGACACAGAATCGTTGTAATTGCTCGGGATTTTTATAAAGAATTTTGCGTTGCCGATGCCCCATGCTCATGACTGACCATAACCACGATGGTCTGAAATTGTGCGATTGTCGCTTTCTTTTTAATAAGTGCTATATTTTTCTTCTACAGGTAAAGTATATTGTGCTATTCGTCTTATTTCACTTACTCTAATGATAATTTCAACAGCTTTTTTGATCGGAAGCCGTGTTTGTTGTTGTGGAATTTGAAGAAAGCTGTGGTGGTGATTTAGCAATCGTTTGTAAAAATTGGCTCACTCCACGGATAAAGAGTTATTCTGACCACCATATAAGGAAAACTCTCATTATTTGCAAACTCTTGAAAAAGGAGAAGAATTCAACACTAACACATGGAAAATCTTCAATGTTTCCAGAATTTTCTATGAAAGTTGTATGTTCAAATATTATTTTGCAGGATATTATTTCTGATCAGTCTTTCATTTCTAAAACAGGACAGTGTTTATGCCCTCATAAATGAATTCACTTGACAAAATCATCATTGATACAGCATTTTTCATACGCCAACTTTTCATCAGTATGTAGTTTGCTAACCTAACAAAACATTCATCAACATTTAGTGATCTCATCTCCTACACATCTTTTATTGTACCCAACTATTCAAGTTCTATTGAAATTTTCTGCTTTTGAATATGACATTTATATTATATCTCTTGTTTTTGCTGTGAAGTTTGAAAATTACTAATATTGAATGTATGTTTGATTATGGTATGAAGTGTATTCAGTGATATGAAATGAGAAAAACGAAAGGAAAAAGCTATGATATGTTCCTAAATCAGACTGTAGAAAGAAGGTGGAATTTCACACTTTTTTGTTGTGGAATTCGTGTTCCTGAGATCAAGATGTAAATATATACCAAAAATATATTTTTAAATATGGATCACATAAGTACATAATTGCCATTGTAGGTTTGCTTCTACTTATCACGGTCTCCCAAACATGTTTCTAAAGTTGAATGCAGCTGCACTAAGCTGCTCATGAGACACATTAAAAAAACATTTAGTTTAGGTACCCACTCTGATTTAAGTTAATGATAAAATTCTCATGGCTTTTTATTTCCCATTTTTATCCTTCCTCAAAATTTAGGATATATCACTTTTGAGAATTAATTTTTCCAATGAGAGCTGTCAATATATGGATATTCTCAAGATAATGTTTTAATATAGACAATAATAATTAGAGTCAATGGAAATAAATTTGAATAAATGATTAGGTGGAAACAGCATACTATGAAGATTATTATTCTCAATTATTTTTTCATATTTGAGATGATTATGAAAAAACTTATTTCAAATTGAAGTTGGCTGAATTGTATTCAGATGTTCAAAGTGATGGAGAAGAGGATTTACTTCAAAGGAGAACACCTTGGCGACTATCATTTGGTGATGATGAATTAAATGAATTTCAACTACTTCGGCCACCATCTATAAAAAAATTCAACATGATAAATATTTCAATAATATATTTCATGATCTCTAAATATATATAACTCAAAGATGACTGACTGACTGACATAGTGATCTATCAACGCACAATCCAAAATACTGGACGGATCGGGCTGAAATTTGGTATGCAGGTAGATGATATGACGTAGGCATCCGCTAAACTTTGTTAATTTTAAACCGATCGGGCTGAGACTTTGCATGCATAAAGCTACTATGATGTAGGCATTCCCTAAAAAAGATTTTGATAAATTCCACCCCTAAGGGTATAAAATAAGGGATGATGGAGGATGTAAATGTATTAGTTTGAACCTATCAGTACCTAGTGGAACGAATAAATTGAGACTAGCAAAATAATTTTTAGTTCTAAATATTGACAATAGATGGCGTTAGTAGTATTTTAAAACGCGCTATCGTTGTGTTTTCACTAAGTTACATATACCCGATGATGAGTGGCCGCCGTATCTAATAGTACATACTATACCTAAATATTTCTAGCTGATTATATTTGACGATTCTGGCTGTTCTTTTCTTGGCATATTTTGGATTGCATTTGCAATCCAAAATATGATTTTTAGTAGTTTTGGTTATGGACTCTGCTTTGTATTTGGCATTTGTTTTGTTTTCGTTTGGTTTAAGTATAGGTTTTGTCGGTTATACTTTTTTAAAATGGCCAAAGAAAATCTGAACGTTAATGGAGAAGTTGAAAAATGTACTGTCGTCCCTATTTTTGGTGACTGCATGTTTGTTCGTGCTCTCTCTTATTTATTGTACGGAACATAAGATAGAGCGATGGAGATGCGTTCAGGAATTGTCAGATATGTGGTTAATGACTGGAGCAAGTTTTCAATTATGACCCACGACAGGAATGGTGATAACTACGTAACACCTGACAAATATTTTGATGATATGATGGAAAATGCTAATCATGGCGGATTTTGTGAGTTGATAGCAGCAGGATTAATATTCCTATTCAAGTTTGAAGTTTATAGAAACGGTCTCATATATACGGTCTCAAATATACGATTACGATTCAGCAAAGATTTGTCCTATGGGCATTTTGATTTAAAGCGTGAACATTCACCTATTGTATCTTCAATAAATTATGATGAAAATTCAATAAGAAGTTTATTGTTCCAATCTGAGTCTGTGACATTAATAGAAAAAATAAAAACAAATGTAGGGCAAGGTTTACTTATTACACGAAAAAAACAGATAAAAAAGGATCAGAAAAATATGGACAGACGCTACCTGAATCCCACCGTAAAGCTCTGTCTGAATATAATTACAATCTTTTTGTTAAATGTCTAATGAAATTTGGTTTTTTTGCTCTCATTTTTATTCGGATGGCTTTTTCAGGTGAAAATCACTATAAGATTAGGTGTAAGTATTCACATATTTAAGACAATAAAATTAATTAGTGATATCGTATGATATTTGTATGAATCTTTCAACAAATAAGATAACAGTTGATATTTGAATATTTGCAGGGATGCCATTAAATTCTTTATAAACAAAAACACTACCAAATTTCCCTCAATTTCAAAATTGAAAAAGATATAAAATGAAAATAACAACAAAATGTTTCATTTTACCGTGCAGAACTATTGTGTCTGGTAGAATTTCAAAAATCTGCAGTTTTCCCTTCAAACAATACAGTAGCACTTTGTGAAGTTCAGTGAATTGGTGTAAGGCAAGTCTTTCACTTATAGATACGTAAACATTTCTAAGGAATGTCAAAAATGAAATAGGTAATGAGACAATCAACTGTTTGCTCGTTGGAAAAATAATGATTTATTGCGAAGTTAAAGCGGAGTCACATGTTTCACAATGTCCAAAGTATTCACAATGTCCAAAGTATTTTATTTCGCAAGAAGTTATCTATGATCGATTGGATGAAGAGAAACACCGAAGTATATTTTCACTGCACTTTCACTTTTAGAGGCGAATGCCTCTAAAATTTCAACAATCAACAATAAATTCAGTTTGAGGGCTTTTATATAACATATTACACCTTCTCATGAAGATTGCTTGAGCCGTTGCTACTGCTTCAGTTATTTATAGTAGATAATAAGCACAGTTAAATGTGGTATTTTCCTCACCACGCATTTCTTCAACCAAATAATCAAAAGGAAATGATCCTCTGTGCCAGTGGAATGTAATTCGGGGAAAATGTTGTTCCATTGGATTCGTAAAAGCCCAATCTGATTCATATGAATACACAGCTTTTCCCATCTGCACTACTGAAATCAACACTAGAGCTAGACATGTTTTCTATTGTGAATAAAAACCGTGCGTGTAATATATATCTCTCAAGAAGGCAATCTTTGAATTCGTTTCAAATATGTTGAGTTTCATTAGTTCTGACTTCCTCCTTTTAATATGATATGAATTGAAATAACAAATGAAAATTAAAATTCAAAAGAATAGCTGAAAATAAACCAGAGGTCTGAACTGCCTACGTATAGATAACACTATCAAGATACTACCTACAGATAAAGGAAACGCTACTGTTGTGATGGATACTGATACCTACGAACAGATGATTGAAAATGTTCTTCAGAAGGAACAATACACGAAGATTGTAAAGGAACCTGCTGCATCAATTGAAAGGAAGTTGTACCAAACTTCGAAAAAACAACAAGTCTACTTTTTGGAAAAGGAGGAATCATCGCTAACACCGCACCACAGTAAACCTTCTCACTTGTATGGACTACCCAAAATCCACAAAGACGGTGTTTCACTTAGACCGATTAGAGCTCCAGAGATGCAGCTACCCAAAACGTGTCCAGATTTTTACTTCCCATAATACAACCACTGCAAGGAAAAACTTCATCTTTTGTGAAGAATTCAAGGCATTCTTCGAAATTCTTAGGGGCAGTCGAAGTCACTGAACGAGATCAATCGATCAGTTTCGACATGGAAGCCTTTACACCAACGTTCCTGTCGAAGAGGCACTTCAAATTATACAGAAGAAACTATCCGAAGACTGGAACCTGAAAGATAGAACGAACTCATCTAGAAATAATCATGGAATTACTAGGATGCCCTGTACTGAACTGCTTTTTTCAACTGGAGGACGAATTCTTTATGCAATTCAAGCTAATGCTAATGGGATCACCACTTTCATCAGTTGTAGCCATTGGAGAAAGTATAAGAAGAATTGGGTCCAAGTACAACATCAGAACCTGCTTCAGATCTGGAAACACCTTCCGTAGCACCCTTACGAAAACCAGGCCTCCAAACGCGGACTGCGATTCCAAGAATTTCATTTACCGGTTACCCTGTGAATGCAGCAAATCCTTTATTGAGGAAACTATGACACCATTGAAAATTTGCATTGCTGAGCACGAAAATTACACACAGCAAGGAGAAACCAGCAAATCAGAAATAGCAGAGTGTGTTTGGATCTATCAACATAACAATCAAGTGGTACCAAGCTGAGATCATCAATTCAGTCCATTCAGTCAAGCCAGCGTAGAGATACGCAACATATGAAAAGCCCTCATAAAGCGGAAAATGGTCAACTTTTGCCAAACGGCCATCTTCCGCTAAACCGGTGAAGCTGAAAGCAATCGTACGACCTATAAATAGTCACCTCTCAGAGAAACGAGTCCAGTTATCACCCGAAGACGATTATAGATACTAATAATCGAAACGTCGTGAAGTGATTCGGCTTGAATTTTTATTTCATTCCAATTGTTTTTTGGTTAATTTTTCTATTGCATTGTATTTTTTCTCAGGGTTTTTTTGCATAATATAATTGTCATTTCCAGCTATTTCTTTTAATTTTCATTTGTTATTTCAGAGATTTAAAATCATAACATATTAGACAATGGAAGTTCGAAATTAAACATTGTCAACCACCTTCAAACAATCATGTCGAATAATTTTCAAAATACTCAAATAACTTGAAGGAATGAATTGAAACGGTATATTTTTTTCCATCTTTATACAAAAAACGGGAGAATCTTCCAAAGAAAGGAAATAAGCAATTAAATTGAAAAAAGTAACTCTATACAAAGTTATGTAGTTACTTCCATATAAACATTGAATTACACAAAAGGGAAATGCTTTTGAAGCAATTTTTTTTATTTTTACACTAAATTATACACAATATAGTTAATGAAAGAGATAAAATTACACCGAGAGTTCATCTTCGTAACTCCAGCACCAAATTAGTTGGCAAACTTTTCACGTCCAACGATATATTATAAATACACTACTTCTCGTGAAATATATAGTATTGTTAAGAAAATTCTAACATCTCAAACTGTCTTTTTTCATAGAATCGTGAATTTACAGCCCTGTTCAATTCCTCAAATCAGTTAGGTATTCGAAAGGAGAAGCGTGTCCTATGTTAGATAATATTTATGAATGATTGGTTGGAAAAACTTTCCCTAGAATCAATATCCTATCTTTCATGACAAAAAATCAATGTGATAATGATTCAAAGACCGCGAGTTCGACCCCAACTTCTCGCAAGATTTTCTCTAATTGAAGCTGAGATAATTATGCTATCATAAATGATGATCAGGACTGCTAATAGTTAAACTACTCCCTAGTGAGCTTGGGAAGTTATCCATAGCATACAAAAAAAACGACGTTTTTGTCACCTAAATAAATGACTATATTTGGTGACTAAAGTTGACTCAAGTTCAGCTTATCAAAATATTTTTCAAATAATTCAGCATAGTTTTCATTTAATTCAGTATTAGTCTGAAGTTTGCTCAAACAAAATATTCCTATTAAAAGAGTTCCTTCGTTTTCAGATGGAAACAGGAATTTGGGCAATACTTCTTCTCACAACTTCCACAATGCTGGTGTCATCTAATGAATCAATGAAATGCGCCTATGGAGAAAGAGGTTCACTAACAGCCACTTGTTTCAATGCCAACAGTCAATATATAATTAACACCCCGTATAAGTTCGACTTTCTGGATGAAACATTGAAATGCCTGAATTGTACTTTATCTACTATATTTTCGAAAAATTTTGATCGATTCAACCAACTGAAAAATGTTGACCTGAGCAATAGCAAAATAGAAGAAATTCAAACGGGAGGATTTCTTGGACTAGTATTCTTGGAGAATTTAAATCTTAGCTACAACAGAATAAAGAATATCTATCAAGGAACCTTTGACGGGATTCAGATGGTCAGGAATCTCGATCTGTCGCACAATGAAATCGTGTCACTTCTGGAAAGTGGTTTTGGAAATCTCATATATTTGAAATTTTTAGATCTTAAGTTTAATGTTATTGAAACTATCAACATCCAGGCATTCAATGGGCTCTACAATCTCATCGAACTTGATCTGAATAACAATAAAATCAGAGAAATCGATGAATATAGTTTTGCTGATCTCACATCTTTGGAAAATTTAAATCTGGAAAAAAATTACATAAAATCATTGGAAGGAGAAGAATTTTCGAATCTAGCATCACTTCTTGAACTCAATCTAGCAAATAACAAATTGAAGTCTATAAGGATAAATCTCAAACCAAACAATCGATTGAAGCGCCTTTTTCTGCAAGGAAATAAGATTTCCACAGTTTCTGACTATTTGAATGAATTACACGCTTTGGAAGAGCTGGATCTCAGCAACAATATAATTTATGAAATCGGT
>WOGO01007599.1:0-11065 GCA_015342085.1 Leptinotarsa defecta
CACTTGGTGATCGAAACACGTGTCGAGGTGTTAAAAATAACGATTTGGTGTTGGGAAAAAACTCCAGTAATATTCATTACTACTACACCAAAGGTTCCAAACAGTGCATCATGAGTTGAAAACGACCCATCCTGAAGGAACTTCTGTACAATCTGTTACCTAGGTTTCATAGGTGTTTTTGTGAAGTATACTTCAAAAAAGTATTATTCTGTCTAGTTAATTCAATATTCTCTTCATTTTGGAACTAGGTATGAAGGTGGTTTTAGAACAAGTCATACACTACAGAGCCTTTTAGGAAATCCAAAAGACAAGTCGAGAATTCGGAAAAGTCTGGAGTTAACGAAATTAAAGGTAAGGACTGCGATGCAAAATATTATGGACAGACAAAAAGATCTATTAAAATGAGATATGAGGAACACTATAAGCACACAATATAAGCACACCTAAGTAATGGAAGACGAGAAAAATCAGCAGTTGCCCATCATATTTTGCAACAAAACCGTTCTATAGACTTTAGTTCATTAAGATTAGTTAGACAAGTTAACAACAACAAGCATTTAGGTGCCTATAAGAGTGTAAAAATAAGGAAACATAATAATATTATGAATAAAGATGGTGGACCAATACCTAAGAGTTTACTATATAACTTGTTAAAATAATATTTTAATATTAGATTCACCTGACTAATACATTAGGACACTTGTAAAATTAATTTAAGACTAGGAGGTAAGACAATATTGTGAAATTAATTTAAGACACTTAAGACGTAGATATCTAGAATAAATAAGGATAACATTGGTAGTGTATTTAGTTCAATCTATCTCTTGAAGATGATTACTTGGTCATCAAAACACGTGTTGAGATGCTGAAATAACGGTTTGGTATTGGGAAAAAACTCCAGTAATATTTATTGTGAAGAGAGTTCAGATAGCTTGATATTATGGATATTTTGATATACAGAAGGATCATACAGGATCTAGGATATTTTACAATTATTTTTGATGAATTGAGATTGAAGTATTTTCTTTTCTAGTTTTAAAATTGAACAGGGAAGTTGGAATACATTTGTTAAACACTTCGTTTCATTTGGTACTCCTGCAATGATTACCGAATTGGAAGTGTGAGCACTGTAACAATTGGCCAAAGATTCGGACAAATATTGCATGAACATTTCATTATGAGTGTGTTCCAAAATGACGTCTTGGATTCCAAGTCCCGAACAAGAGAACTCACGAATGGAAATTTGTTCTGACATTTTGGAAAACATTAAGAAACATCCTAAAGTAGTGGAAAGAGCTATTACATGTGATGATTCATGGTTTTGTTACCTATGACTCAGATACTAAGCGCCAATACTGGAAGTGTCCACAATCACCAATACCAAAGAAAGGTCATGATGACTATCTTTCGACATTCATGGAATTCTACATATAAATTGGGTCTTGCAGAATTAGGTCAATTTCACTCCACATTAAACTTATTGTTGAGTCATTTTTGGCCCAAGTATGGGATTACCGTGTTGGAACATCCACCATACTCGCCAGATCTAGCTCCGTATCACTTTCTATGTTTCCGAAGTATTGGAACGAAACAGGTTTCAAACAGTGGAAGAAGTGAGTTGACGGAGGCTGTGAACAGAGTTTCAGAAAAAGGCTTATAACAATGTTTTGGAGAGTCAATAGTTGATTTTTGAAATATAGGGATAGTGGATGAAAAAATAGAAAGGGTTACACCAAAAATCCCATTTTTCTAGTCACACCTCGTAAAAGGAACGTCAATTTAACATTATGTACCGTTCTCTCGAAAAAAATAGAAACTTCACAGTTGAACTACAGATAGTTTTTCTGGTTTTTATATTGCTTAATACACAAGAGGGAATTGATATTTCTTGATATTGATGTTTTCAATCCCAGAATTGCCCCCCCTAAAATTTTGCCTCTAAGATTTAATTGGTATATTTTTGAAGTAGTCTAATTTTTTCGTTTTGCAATAAAAATAATTTTACTTCCTCCTGAGATTAAAACTACTTGTAAAGAATATTATGCACTTTTCTATCAATAACAATTGGCTTAGTTTAGATTTCAGAGTTTCATTTCATCATCTAACTGAATCTGCATCTGTTCTGTTGATATTAGTTCTATCATAACAGAAATATTTAGTGATTGCGTCCCATAAATACTCGAGATTCTCACTAGAACTTTCAAATGACTTCTTTGAAAATCAAACATCATAAATAATTCCTCACTGTAGGATTTCTATCAGTTATTTTTATTATCTTCACAACAAAATGAAATGAACCTGTTCTGAGAGAAACGATTTCAAACTCTGCTTTGTGCACACCCTGTATACATGTCCACCCACTCCACTTCACAACAAAATGAGATGAACCTGTTCTGAGAGAAACGATTTCAAACTCTACTTTGTGCACACCCTGTATACATGTCCACCCACTCCACTTATGAGTTATGTTGGATTTGGGTGAAACAAACAAAGGAATCACATAAAATAGTGGAAGTTGTCAAATACGAGAACTGAACGTAACACACAACAATAGATCACATATAGAGACATAGAGAAGCAAAAATAATTGAGGCCAGGTAATAATTGGGTAATTACTGAGATTTTTTTCACGAACATTCCAGGAGGTCGTTGGTGTTGAAGTCTCCTTTTCTAATAGACTTTCATTATCCTTCTTTCGGTTGATCGCCACTACAACATATCAAATAATGGATGTACAAATTTTGTTCTGATTCCTACGAAAAGTTTCATTTTCTACAGTAAACTAGTTCAGTGATAAGGATAAATTTTTTCTTCAAAAAAAAAACAATTGTTTTCTTACCATAAGGCTCCGCTTTTAGAGCGCCTTAAGGTATAGTGCAATAGCCCGCAAAATTTGAAAATTTACCTCATTTTATGATCAGTCCTTGTATATCAGAGGAACAATGGAAAGCCAGAAAAAAGTTTTTTCGACGTTATCCAAAATTCATAAACTGGGGCTTGTCTGGAATATATTCCACTACAGAGATACCCATTTATCGTATATTGTCAGGTCAAATTAGACCAAAATATAAGAGTAAAGCTACCTACATTCCCACCAAGCGGAAAGTCAGTAAGATTGTTTAAAATATGATTGAAAATGAAATTTGAAAGTTCCACATCTTTCCCCTGTATGGAAAAAAAATTATTCAAGGTCAAAAGACAAAAAAATCAGTTTTTCGCGATTTTCAGCAAAACGGTGAGTTTTATCATATAAATACATGAAACAGAAATTATAGATCATAAAATTATCTACAGAAAATATATCAATACTTTTTTTTCTACGAGCCACTGTTTTTGAGATATAATGATTCAAATAGTTGTAATCGTCAAAATATTCATAAGTACGCCACATATATACATCTCTGTAGTTGTAATATATGTTAAAATATTTTTCTATTGGTCACTGTATCTTACACTTATAATATAAAATATACATAAGTTATAACTATAAAAATATCAGGTTAAATAAAACCCAGTCCCTAAATTTATAATTTCTTACAAATACTCACAACAAGCCTGGGTTCATTTCGATGTCGAAAGAAAAATTTACTCCTGAAAATATATTGGTAAAACAAACGAAATATGATGCTGATGTATTGATAATTGAAACAGCAATAGAGCAATTCAATTTGACAAATATAACTATTGTTGTTGGTGAAGATGTATACTTACTCGTATTACTCGCTGCTAGAACTGAAAAAACTATTTTCTTCTTAAAATCAGGAAAAGCTCAACTTCAATCGGAAATATATTAATTAAAAAGTTTACCTACTTTTGCAAAGGGTTAAAATCATCTACTATTTTCACACGCAATAACTGGCTGTGATACGACATCTGCATATTACAGGAGGGGTAAAATAACAGTTTTCAAAATGTTTCAAAAACAAAATTTAGTTCAATGTGCAGAAGTTTGTAAAAATAGTAATTCAACTCAACAAGAAATTATCACTAACGGCATTCGCTTCCTTCTTTCTATGTACAGAGCTCCTAAAAAAACTACCTGCTTAGATAAGTATAGATATGCATGTTTCGTTAAAATTACCAAAAGTAAAAAACAAGTACAATTACCTTGTCTTCCTCCAACCTCAGTTGCTGCTCATCAACATCTTTTCCGGGTATATTAGCAAGTTCAAGTGTGGCTTGGTTGTCAGCTAGACCCTACTGACTGGAGTTGGAAGTTGGTTAACAATTCATTAGAACCAGTCCAAATTTTACTTCCACCGGCGCCGGAAAAACTGCTGAACACAATTATTTGTAACTGCTAAAATGGTGCAGTGCTAAATGTGGTTGCAAAAAAGCCGGACTGTTTTGTTCTCTGGCATGTACACATCGTCAAGACTGGTTGTGCTCTAATATTGAATCACCAACAGTGGAGGATCCGTTTGATTCCAACGAGGCGACATGTGATACCTACATCGCTATTAACACAGTTTACATATACTCAGGATGAAGATGAAGAAGAATAAGAACACGAAGAAGAAGAACAAGATGAACAAGGACAAGAAGATCAAGAAGAAGAACAAGAAGAAGAATTTGAAAGTTACGACAAGGACGATTAAATTTCACAACGTTTTTTTAACGTAAATTGCTTTTAGCTTTCAAATCTCTGCTAATATCCATTATTTTGCAATAGTTTAAAATTAAACAGGATCATAACTGACCCGTGGAATAGGCCTTCTGGGGAAACCACGTTAAAAAAATGCGCTAAGTACACTACCTCATAGGTGGCGTGGAAAAGTGTACATATTATGACGATTACAACTTTTACAACTTTTTGAATCGTTATATCTCAAAAACGGTGGCTCGTAGAAAAAAAGTATCAATAAATTTTTCGTTAGATGATTTTATGGTCTACATTTTTTGTCAGAAGTATTTTTATGATAAAACTTACCGTTTTGCTGAAAATCGCGAAAAACTTGACTTTGAATAAAATTTTTACATACAGGGAAAGATGGGGAACTTTCAAATTTTATTTTTTTATCAATTAACAAAAAATCTGATTTTTTTGAGCATTTTTTAAAATTTATTTTTTTATAAATACAAGTATTCTACTTTGCATGCTATTTCCTGAGCTTTTCAATTATTTATGTTCAATGATTTTGAAAAAATAAAAAAAAACATTTTTTTGTCAGATTAGGCGAATCCCTCTAGATAATCGTTAGATTATGAGACAGCAAGTCTAGAACATAAAGATGAACCATATATATCTTAGTCTGACGCGCTTCAGTATTTCAAAATGGCGAATTTTTTTCGCACATTATAATAATGACCCCGAGTTTGTGTCAGATTGAAATCGTCAGATTATTGAATGAGAGATTTTTTTGTTGCACTCACCACCCCCTTAGAAAATCTGACGCGCTCGATTAAATTTTTTTTCTTTTCACTTTCAACCCTTACGTACAACCACCCGCATCATGCAAAGGATCAAATTAACATACGAACGTTATTAAAAATACGTAGGACCTTGATACTATCAACATCTGACACGCTCGAGTATGTCCCTGCAACAGTATTTTTTTACATATTTAAAAATATATAGCCACTTCCCCCACCGATGAAAAGTTATATATTATATAACATTTTTTTTTCTTCCTATCATCTAAGCTTTGCAACCTAATATGTCTCTATGACGCTCGAGTAAATCTCCATTTTGCATCGTGGGCTCCCCTACTAACACTATAGGTATCTGAGCTCAGTGTGGTGAGAGAGATAGCGCAACGTCGAACCAGTAATAAGAGAGCCGCACAGCGACCCATCGCCACGGCATACGTCGCCACGCTTGTATCGGTTTTACGTGCGGCTATAGATGTTTCACATCGAAAATGTAGTCATACGTGTACTGCATCCGTAAAGAACTGTATCGAAGGTAAAATGTCATTAACTTAGGATTACTTTCGACTCTTGTTTCAAAATATCGTCGGTGCCACTTTCATTTAATATTCAAATATATTCATTTCAATTCATTCGGTCACTAAGCCTTAAGCCTTTGAAACGTATTTCAGATATTTACATTCAGGGTGATCGCCGGAAAAAATAATAGAAAGTCACTTCAACAAATTGTATGTGTCACTTGGAATTGGGAGTACATTACCATAAATTGAATGGGATATAATTCGCCGAACTGGGTTTGATCATGAGAGGAGGTTTAACTTTCGCAATATTATTCGAGGAAATCAATTTGACTACGTTGTGGCGATTCATGATGAATCGTCAGCATATGAAAATACGATAGATATATGTATATGCAAAATTATATGATTTCTCTATTAACCTATTTTTCTCATCTCAATAATGATTGTAGCAGAGAATAATTGGTTTGGACTCCAGTAAAAGAAAAGCAGACATGATGCAATATTCTAGTTTCTGTGTGAAAGGTAATTCCCCAGTTTGTTGGAAGTAGCCTGTCGAGTTTTGTACCAAAAGTTTCGTTCACAAGTGTGGTAGACATCAGAAGTAATGAAACAATGAACGATGCAAAATCTGATGCAAAATCTGATCAGCAGCACAAGCACGCCCGTGTCGTAAGTCTACAGGGCTAACTAGAACACTAGGTGGCGACCCCTACAATGGATTCGTTTGGAGGGGTCAAAGACAAGTTGGTGGGGTCCAAACAAGTGAGAGAGTAATGGGTTTGTGCAAAGAAGATACATTTTCTGTTGTATGAAATACAACAGAAGCGTACAGCTTTTTCCGTCCGAAGTCTTAGAGATTGTGTGCCCTATCTTCATCGACGAAGCTATGTAGCTATTTTGCTGTTGCCTGTGCAACTCCAATCAAGCACAAGTCTGAAGGTTAAGATCAAGTTGGCGAAAATAAACGCGTCTTGTATCTAATATGTGATGGTGGCTAACAGGTCTTTCACACCTGCTGGGCGGTGTATAACTACTAAACCAAGAGGTCTACGTGACACCTTAGATCAAAAATTGTTGCTGACCATTAAGCAGCATTGCTTTGAATACTAGAAAGTCACTACCAAAATCTGCGGGATATATTTTCGTTTATTTCAAGAACCACAACGAATTGTTGATAACCCACCAATCACTAATTGGTGGGTCATCGACAAGTGGTTGAGTACTAGCCCAAGTGCAATTCGTAGCTTTCTGTAGAGAGTTACAACAGTTTGAAGAGAATGAACTGTCCGAAATGATAACTATCGAATACATTTGAAGAGCATTTTTTCGTTTTCAGAACACCGCTGTTCCTGTTGAGTAAACCTGCTGAATCGAGTGAAGTAGTTATAATTCTGATGATAATTTCAATTTTTGATTGGTGGTATAATCAAATGGCATATTTCTTCAATTTTTTCTCTCATAATTATTTAATGACATCACGACTTTGTCATCAAAAGAGACTTATGATGCACTGTTTGGAACCTTTGGTGTAGTAATTGATATTACTGGAGTTTTTTGCCAACACCAAATCGTTATTTTTAACACCTCGACACGTGTTTCGATCACCAAGTGATCACTTCAAAGAGGAAGATTAAAACCGTTTTAATAAATAAACGTTTTAATCTTCAAAAGAGACAACTATACTCAGTAAGTTAACCAATTAATTTGGTTATTCCATTGAATCCCAGTCATAGAAATTTCATTTGTTGCGAAAACGGAATATTTTGGGAAGAAATCAGCGAGGAAGGGGGGAACTTCCATAGAAAGGAAGAAATAAAATAACTATGAGTTATTTAAAATTTTGTTTGTTTTCTTGTCATTTATTTTGATATCTCCAAATCTCAGTGAATATTTATCATGGTAGTATATCGATATTATCGATACAGAATTCTGTACTCTATACATTGATATATACATGATGTCGTTAGCGATATTTGGCTAATGCTTCTCTACGAATTCAATCAATGAATCAAAGCGCTGCCAAAACAAGTCGACAAATCAATCGGGCATTTGACAGAAGAACTGGGCGTCAGATCTAATGCGATTATCGATGGTTCAAACATATTGGAAAGGTCAAAAAGCTCGATTTGAGTGACCAATCGAAATTGTAGCGCTCCAAAGTCTGTTTTTCTTTGGTATTCCTCAACCAAATGATCCTTTTGAATAAGATCTTTACGTGTGATGGAAAGTAGATCCTTTACGATGAAACAGGAGATATTCAGAACAATGCTTGGACAGTGATGAGCCACCCAGGCGCTTCTCAATGGCAACCACCCAAAAATTGATTACTGTATGGTGGTCAGCACTACAATTTTCTGCAACGTGGCTAAACCATGCACCATAGCAGTCAGCAAAAGCCGACGCTGGTCAACAGAAGAAGTCTGATCCTGCTCCACGACAACGCTTTTTTCGAAAATTAAACGAATTGAGCGTGAGAGTTCTGTTTCCCCCACCATACTTTTCAGACCTCTCGCCAACCAACTACTAAGTATTTAGATAGCTTTCTTACCGGTAGAAACTTCACCAATCATAACCAGGCGAAAATGAACTTTGTCGACTTCATCGTATCCCGAGAAACACTTTTTATGCTAACGGAATCAATCTACTCGTTTTACGTTGGTAAAATGGCGGTATTTCGATAAAAATAAATTAGTATTCACTGCGACAAAAATTTTGAAACAACCTAATGAAATAAAAACTCTTCATAAAGATATGTACATCATGTATTGAGGTTTTACCTTACATAAATATTGAATTACACGAAAGAAAAAAGTCCTTACGAAACAACTACTGTCATATGAACATTGAATCAGACGAAAATTACTCTGTTCCATTCAGTTTGTACTCCAAATATTTGTTGTGGAATTGAAATAGATATAATTAATAGACAACGTGCTATATGAGAGAGTATTAATATCTCCCTTACAATTCAAACGAAACTTTTATGGCTGTAATTGGTTCATTAATCGTATGAATGTGTATCATCCGTGTGTCATTCGTGACAATATGCAGTTGAGTTGTTTCTCCCAGAGTCAAAATGTCAAGCGAGAAATTAATTCCACGTCTTGTAATTTTATCCAAAATAACAATAATGAGGTGATAAGACAAGTGTCTCATAACGAATCTTCAAAGAACACCATTGATGATGATAGTGTCCATGTGAATTGAATTTCAAATTAATACTTTTTCATGTATTACGTTATTTAGCGTTCCTATGAATGATATCTCTGTCAGTTCTGTAACGAATGTTCGTATTGTAGTACAAACAAAAGTATTTATTTTTAGTTTTTTCTTCGGTCTGTATATTTCCGTATTTTCCATTCAATACTGTAAAGAACCAAAAAGGTTTTTGAAGTGATAATTTTTTATTGGAGAGTGAACCGCTTAGTTACCTAACGCGCTACAATGCCTGCCTGTCTGACTTCCCTTTCTCTCCAGCGGAAGGCAGGCTCCTCCTCTCTCGTCGGACGGATGCTCAGTGTTTAGTGTGCGATAAACATATACTGTTGACTTTCTCCTGTTAGTTTTTGGGGACCACATGCAATAATTCAGTTAGTAAAGTGACGATAAAACAATCCAACAGATCAGGAAGTAAAAGCACCTAGAGGCTGATTTTCGACCAAAAAAGGTCAGATGTCAATCTTGCTAAGGTTCCCATTAGTAAGGTGTGAGGAGCGACACATTTCTTTTGGTTCCTGGTTCCTCACATTATCTCGTGTATTTTTTTCAGAAGTAATTGGAAAATAATTTTCACCGTGTATACATTCCACGGCATGAAATTGAATTGGGTTTTCAGTTCTGCCTTTTCCGAATATACACGTTCAGCTTTTTCTTTATTGACTTCAACGTGTCTCTTCCATAACTTCTTTCTTTCTTCTTTCAGGCAATGTTAGTCAAAATTTATCATTTAATAATACAATACTAATCCACATAACTTTTCCTGATATAATTATTCCCAACATAGACATTCTGTAAGAGTATTATATTTCAGCTAAGTTCAAAGGCTGCTACACAAGAATAGAGTAGAGAGCTATGTGTCTGTGAGTAATTCAATAACAAACTCGACATCAAATGGAAATCCAGAATGGGACGAATAGTCGACCGGTGGTTAGTTACATTGTTGTCTGATTATTGGTTTTTTGTTTTTTTTTTTTTGGTGAATCACGTTTGCTATTATGACCAGAATCTGCTCCAATGGCGAATTTCATACGAAAAAGTTCGAAATTTCATACAACAATGACTTTTTGAAACTGAAGTTGCACATCAAAACATTTCAAATTTGAATTGAAATACTCGTGATTCATTACAGCTATAAACAATCATTCACACCAATGGGAATTTGTCACCGTCTCTTAATGTTTTCTCGTGCTGTCTATGTAATATTTATGATAACACATTATCTGTTTATCTTCTTTTCATACTTATTCGCCAAGAAAAATTTTCCATAGGTTTCAAACCTTATTAGAATCATTTCGCATCAATACTGACATATGAAGTGACTCTTTTTAAAATTATCGTTATCAGAATAGTTCAATTCTCGTAACAAGCTACTAAAAGAGTTTAAACTTTCAGAGCCGGAGATAACTATGTCAAAGTTATTTTCCAGATTTGTTGACCATGGTCTGTGGGTTGTTCTGCCTGACTTTTTTTCTATATCTGCGGTGAGCAATACCAAAAGCGATCAGGTGAGGAAAAAGTGCTCTTGTTGGTCTTACAGCAGAATCTACATGTTCATCTACAGAATCAATACATGTTCCCCAATGCACTTTTTTCATAGAGTTGAATTTGGAAGTCAAGCAGTAGAATTTAAATCAAATTCACTAAAACTGAACTGTCACCAAACCTAACCTACATGTAGTGAATTCAAGAAAACCTGCAAATAATGAAACTAGAGAAATGGAACTCTATCTCAACCTTTCTTTACAATAAATGCATTTGTGAGAAAAAATATAATATAATTCATTTCTCTTTCAGAACTGAGAGTATTGTTCACTTTCACTATTTGCCTTCTGCTATTCAAATAACTTCTGAAAAGTAGTTGTGTTTTGCCTCGTATTCCTGATTTATTTAATACCTCCAACAACTGATCGTGGTCAACAGTGTCGAAAGCTTTTGCTAAGTCTAAAAATACACAT
>WOGO01007601.1:0-11063 GCA_015342085.1 Leptinotarsa defecta
ATGTACATCCACCAAAATTTCGATTTTTTGTCCCAGGAGATTAATCTTGCTAAGTATGCTAATCTTCTCGGTTTACTTTTTTCCTAACAAAATGAAAACATCGTTGAAAACTTGATCAAATTAACTTCGTTGGATACCTAGTAGGTACTTTTTCACCTTCTCCATAGTCGAAGTCCTCTCACGTTTGCCAAATGTTGAAAATATTCTAAATTAACCTATCCGGTGACTGAATACGTCGAATGTGGGACGAATATGGGTGAGTAATACAGTAAAAGTACAATTCAAAGACTTTCATACAACGTAACTTCTTTTTTAAGTGACATAAAACTAACAATCAATCAAATCGCATAAACTCAGAGAATTAAAAAAATATGTGAACTATATAATCAAAGAGATCTTGCAACCTGATCCACCGGGTTCCCGGTTTCGTGAAGACTACGATCTACTGAAAATCATTGATCAATTTCAGAGTGAAACGATGGCCCAATAAGCCAGTGCACGATGACTAGAAGCTTTCTTTTGGAAATTAAGTAATTTCCCCACAAAGTTTCACTGAAAAAATTATAACTTTCACTTCACCATCTTTCTCCAGGTATAGTATGGATCGACTTACGAATTGAAGGCATCTCAGTATAGAATCAAATACGATCCAATGGAGTTCTTAATTTTTTAAGTTACTATCAGAATGAATTTTAGTTTTTCGATTTCCATTGTTTCAAAGTTGCTATTTCAATACAATTTTGAACAAAAGTAATTTTTTGTGAAGAAAAAATCAGTTTTTTATTGACCTTCTACAATTTTCCTATGAAATATTGTACATATTCGTATTCGCGCAATTCAACCATATAGTATTCCGATTTCAATTAGATTTCAAGCTATATTTTTCACTAGATTTCAACTCAAATCCTTCTTACCTGTAAGTCATGTACAATTTGGTTTATCACAGGAAAGTCATCATGATTTGGTTTTGTGCTACCTTGTATCGTTGTCAGTAGCCTTAAAATGTCTCTATAATGTTCTAAAGGCTTGTGAATAAACGTAGTGATATCCGGCCTCCTTCTCGGAATCTGAGGTACTTGGAGAAACCGGCAGAAGTCTGAATTGGAATTTTTCGTCTTGTTTGCTAATACACAGTCAGCTTTTTTAATTCCTGAGCAGTAGCGTTTATACGCTGTAGTTATTTCGTGCACTTTCATGTGATAAATTTTGATGAGGAGATGTAGTTGGGGCTCCCCGTCTTCTTGATTCAAGTGATCCAAGATGTCTTCGGTGATTCTGAGAATCTGAAAAATTGAAGATTACTCTGAATTATTATTGATATACTGACGGTAATACAAGTATAATGTATTCTTTCATTTTATTCATTGAGATTTGGATGTTTACGGTGGTATATCAATGAATAAATACACAACTTAAGTTTTATGCTACCCTAAAGGACTTAAATTTTTTTTCTTCACCAAACAGCAATAATAAACTCTGAAGTACCGTTCTCATGTTACTGTTTTCCTTTTCCCCTCGAATTCTCAATTTTTTTGATTTTCCTGAGTAGATAAGAGATCGACATTATATACGATAAATGTATGAATATATTATATGAAGAAATAGTTGAGGAGAGGTAATCGGTACCAATTTCAATATACTGGTCCCATTTATTCATGACTGCATTCAACATGATTCGAATTTATCCAAAGGATCGAACTTAACGCTAAATGCTGTGAGAGAGCCTCGCTGAGCTGGACTTGGTGCTTCAGCGAAGGTTGAAAATCTATTGTGCTTCAGCAAGAGGCTGGAGCCGACTGAGTTTTATTACAATAAGAGAGATGATCAGTGGGGCAGTCACTAAAACGGTGAACAGAGGTTGCTCACAAGGCTCCTCTCTGAGGCCGACATTGTGGTGATAGTGGCGGAAAACTATCTTGAGAGAACCATAAAAATTAAGTTAAAAAGTTTCATGGAGCACGAACCATCATCGAGGAAGCCATAGTTGAAAATATTGAAAGGGTGTAACTAATAGAATGTAAGAGATGGAAAGAGAAAATGTGACATGAGTTTAATAGAATGAAAACAGAATATTTCTACACAACAACAAAGAGGGAAGAAGAAGAGTTGGTGATAAGAGAGAGATAAAATCAGAATGGATGTTGAGTAAATCGGAGTTGTGGTCGACTTGGGGATGCTCCTCGTGCAATACCACAAGGTAACGAAAAAAAAATCTGGGTATGCATCACCAGGAAGTTTCGGTGATGAAGGGACTGGGGAAAATAAGTGAATTAAATATATAAAAATGCTTGTGGAGTAGAGTGAGTGATAATAAGGTGAATAGGAAGTAAAATATGACATAGAGGCTATTTCCAGTCGACATAAGACTGCATCTTTTCCTAGCAATGTTTACTCACTGAAAATCGCATATCAGAAGTGAAAAATCAAAACTAGAAAGGGTTGTTTCCTAGGTACTGCCCTGGAAACATCGAATATCGTCCGAGAAAGAGAAAGGAGTTATAAAAGTTTGTGTTGATACCGTCAGAAAGGTGTGTTGATATAGTCAGAAAGGAAGAGAAAGGAAGAGGTGGCAAGAGGAATTTTATCAGTTCGGACTTTCCTTGTGTTAGCTACTAATATCGATTATATTGAGCAATAAAAATGTGAAATGGAATTATAATAAAATAAAATTGAACAAAGAATAAAAATTGAACAATTGAAAATGAAATTGAAAATGTTTAAAAAGGTTTCGAACCAAATTAATTCTATCGTCTTCGAGTGATGACTGGACTATTCCTCCGAGAGATGAATATTTATAGCTCAATCGAACGCTTTCACCTATCCCCTCTTCTTTCTTTCCGCTTTACCAGTTTAGCGGAAGGTGCATTGAAGAGAAAGAATGAAGAGAACAAAGGGGAGAATATGGAATTAATAGTAGAGAAAATTGGAAACAGGTACAAATGGACTGTTTCATACATTATGGTGTGAAATGTAATGGTGTAAAATGATGGATCACAGGTTAAAGGTGATTCAACTGATTCTGGAGCAAGATAACTTCTCAGCTTTCTGGCATGTTTTATCCTGGACGAAACGTGTTCCTATGGATAGATAGAAACTGAAATAGCCGATCACATCGTTGTCAGGTACCTGAAGGAAAAGAGAGGAGTGGACGGGGAGAGATGAAGTAGGTGTATGCAGATCGATACATTAGAATGGGGTTGGTGAAAATATTATGAAGTGACGAATCGCATTTTTCAGTAACTGAGCAGATGTGGTGGAACTACAATATTTAGTTATTTTGACTAGATCCATAAAGGAGTTCTTATAAAATCTGTACGCATTTTTTATTAACTACCATTTCTTCGAATATATTCGAACATTAGACAATCATTTGTTGAAAATTTATATTATATATAAATGAACTATCTAGTATGGAAAATATTTGTATAGGTTTTGGCAGTTCTGAGAATGTAATGAAAAAAACACAGTAAAATATTAGGTGAGCTAATGAGTTTGAAATCATTATTGAAGATGAATTGTCGGAGAAAGAGAATTAGAAGGTGAGGTAACTGTTTGATAATAATCAATGATGAGAAGGTCTATTTGACACCTAAACTCTCATTCGGATATACTTTTGAGAAATTGAAATAAGTCTGCACACTGTGTTGACGAGAGGCATAAACATATTTAGAAAATTAATATTACGTATTGGATTCAAACAAATACTTTTCGGCTCATACTAGACATTGAATTACATATATCCAACAGACAATGTCATTACAGATGGATTCAACATGAATATGGAGAGAAGATTCTAGATTCTACTTTTAATTACTACTAATGATACTGATGCCACTGTTGGATCACAAGTCTATCTAGCTATCTACGATCAATGTCGAAGCTTGGCTTTGCAACTGATCGCATTGGAAAGCCACGTTTATCTTTGATATTAAAAGATTGAGTCTTCTGTCGATCATATAGATATAATCTTCCTAGGAGAGATGTCATCGACTTCACTTCCAGTCTAATAATTTTTTAAACAGTTCAGTGGTTCAACCTAGCACCACTTATGATACGTAGTGTGTCAAAGAAATAGCGTTGTATGGTATTGAAACACAAGTCTATCTCAATGATACTGATGGTCAAACAGAATCTCAAGTTTCGCGGCTTTGACAATAAATTTGATAGAAACTTGGACAAAGACTGTAATAAAAACATTATCGCTCCAACAATCTAATTTGCTGAACACGCAAGATGGCACTCATATTGCTTCTCAAAAATGAATTGTGCGAGATGTTTCTGTAAACTGAACTTTGTCGGTTACTCAAAATTTATTAATGTGAATTGAAAATGTGGTGGCGTCGATTGCTAGAAAACAAATTTATACCAGGAAATCCAGGTTTGAGTTTCTTTCATTCTCTTTCTTAAAAATCTCAAAAACGGCTTTCATCGACTTGAACATTTGATTATTGTGATTAAAAAAACCCATTCACAAACATTCAAATATCAACTGCCTTAACCAATTCATTCAAACTTTCGTTAGGTACTTAAAAAATTTACTGTACAATATCGTTAACATAAATGTTACCTCTTCACAGTTCTGGAATAATATTCGATGTTCCGCTGGGGTAATGAGATCCTTTCTTTCAGCCAAAGCCGACACAAATCTAGACACCGCAAATTGTAGGCCCGTGGCGTACTGCTGCTCTTTGTTTATCAACTGATACATAGCTTTATTACGGTTTTCTTCAGGATTCTTAGACGGCTTCTGGAAAAAGAAAAGCATTCAATTATGATAAAGTCGATATTTAAAAATAAACACATAGAGGTTTGATCATATAGATATTAGATTCTTCTGCAAAAAAACTCATATTTTGTGTCATATTTTAGCAACAATATGTATGGTACAGGTGGTATCTATGGTACAGATAGAAACGCATTTTTCTGAATAATAGCATTTCGATAGATAACATATTTTTATTTGAACAATGATTGCTGACCCATACACAACAAACTTTCACTTCAACGGATCATGCCCTAAAATTTAACAAACAAATATTCGATGAGACATGTGATCACCATGTTATCAGAGTATATAAAATGCTTGAGCAAAAAAAATATTGAAAGAAATTGTTTTCATTTCCTTTCCGTAACTGGATGATTTTTGAAATGGAATCTTTGAATGACTCTATTATGAATTGAAAGCGAATATAGAAAAGTGTGGAAGTCGAAAACATCTGTGAACTCATCAGATATGTTTCTTTTAATCACCTTATTTTTGATAATTCAAATTCTGAAATCAACGAGATCAAAACGAATATATGAATATTTTCACTAAGTTGATAAGTTAAGTATTAGTCCTTTGAAGAAGATATGAATTCGAAATGAATACACAATGTTAATTGAATCACTTCAACTACCAAAAACGTTCACACCATATAGGGTGTCCCAGAATCCATTAAACACGCGATATTCCCGTTATTTGTGAAGCTGAAGGCGGTATTGAAAGACTTCAAAATGCCCTTCTGAGATGACCTTAGAACTCGTTGTAACAATTGTAGTTTCTAAGAAACTACTCCCAACATACGTTTTTTAACGGCACCCTCATTTTGTTTGAGTCTTTATGTCACTGTGAATATAAGATACCAATTTTTATAGAGTACATCCCAGTATTTAGTTAACACGCGATATTTTTGTCGTGAGAAGAGTTGCAGAAATGAAGTTTTCGCTTTTAATGGTAAGCTTCTTCAGAAGCGAAAGCCTAGCAAAGTAGAGCAGAGTTTTGATTTTTTGACTGAGAGATATGATGAATAACAGAACAATGAAAGTTTAGTAGATTTCATATAATTTTACAGGAATAGATTGTGAAAATATAATTATTTACATATTATTCTCAATAATGTAATTTACAAATAGTATATTACTGAAGTTTTTTTCCTACACCAAATCGTTATTTTTACACCTCGACACGTGTTTCGATCACCAAGAGGAAGATAAAGTTTTATCTTCCTTTTGAAGATGATCACTTGGTGATCGAAACACGTGTCGAGGTGTAAAAATAACGATTTGGTGTTGGGAAAAAACTCCAGTAATATTCATTACTACACCAAAGGTTCCAAACAGTACATCATAAGGAGCTAATTTCTTATTTACTGATTACTGCCCTTTTTAGCACAATGGTGCTAGGCATAGGTAGAGTTATTTTCTTTAGTTCAAAACTTTTTTTATGTTCTACAATTCTCGTTTTGAATTTCTTGAATTTCTTGAATTTTTTTGGGTATGATCAAATAATCAATAAAGGCGAGTATTCAAATTCTCTTTTGAACGACCAACAGGACCGGTTTAGATTGCTGTCTATATGAAAACTTAGTAGGCGCACACTATTGACATTTTCATTATTAGTTCGTTTGTTAAAATATATTTTTTTTGTTTTATCTTTGTTCAAGCTCAACACATTCGAATTGAAATATTGTTCACATTTTTCTTGTGTTTCTTTTGTTATTTCTCCTAATATACTGTAATTTCTTGATGTAACTATAAATGAGGAATCATCTGCATAAAGAAATGTGTCCGCAATGTCGACATATAATGGCAAATCATTTATATACAAAATAAACAGAAGAGGACCTAACACGGATCCTTAGAGAACTTCATGATCATATTTTGAATATTAGATGATATGTTGTTATGAATAATATATTGTCTTCTGGTTAGAAAAGATTGCAACAATTTTAAAGCTAAACCTGTTATTTCGTATTTTTCCAGCTTATTCAGAAGCATGTCGTGGCATACACTATCAAAAGCTTTTGACAAACACAGCCCTGGTTAATATTCCTGAGTTTTTTAAATTTTTTGGTATAGTATGAATAATGCCCGTTACTGCTTGAGCAGATAAGTGTAACTTTCTGAAGCCATTCCTTGATATTTCCTCCTGCTTCAAGATGATCAGCGAGCCTGTCTTTTAACATAATTTCGATAACGGTTGACAATACCGGGGTTATTGTAATGGTTAGGTTAGGTCAGGTCAGTCTTTTTATCACCTTGTTTGTGGATGGGTGTAGCTCTATAAATCTTTTGAAAATCTGGAAACTCACCCTTGGAGAAACATACATTTATCAAATGTTTAATCATCTTATCACTAACTATTTTGATTATTGTTAGGCTAATGTTGTATGGGTCCATACTTTTAGAGTTTCTTAGACAAGAAATGCCATTTGAGACTTCTATTTTATTTGTTGGTCTTGAGAAAACTGAATCTTTAACAGATAGTTTTAATAGATCTGACCCTGTTTTACTTGTGGGTGGGATATTTGTTATTAGTTTGTCTATTATATCAGTGGAAAAATCGTAGGTCGGTAGCCGGGCAGTTCGACGTGGGTGCTTTGTTTACTCTCTCAATCGACCGATGTGTGAGTCGGTGGTTCAAGCCGCAGGCTGAACGATCGATTTTCACTTTTTTTTTGGGTCCGTTGGGAGCTGCCTGGTTTGTCCATTTGGTCCAAGTCTCCAGAAAACACTGCAGCCTCTTGGGCTTTTTGCGTTCATTCTCCCATCTTCTCATGACACCTATTCCACTTGCTATCGTCCAACTCGTGTTAGGAATCACACATCAAGAGTTAAGATCTCGTTAGTTCTTTGAGGGTTGTTGTTCGTAGGGGTGCGACAACTGGTTAACAGAAACACATTTTAAACATATATTATTCAGGAAGAATTTTCAATGAAAAGTGTGTATGTGGTGTATCTTTTTTATCTGTACTAAGTCATAACAGTAACATTTTTATTCAAATTTAGTATTTTCCCCCATAAAGGTTTTACCTGCGATTTTTATTTTAGGGGAAGGGGGAGTGAAAACCCAAAAATGTTTACAGGACTTATTTTCAGTGTAATAAATTGAATTTAATTTTTTTTTCAGAATTCCTGCAAAAGAAGTGATGAAATTGTGGGTCTATAATACAGAATGAAACACCAACATGGAGATACACTTCTGGATGTAGTAGGTGGTAGTATATCAAGGATGCAAACGAGTAACTTGGAATGTAATTTCTATTTTCATTGTTGTAAATATTTTATCTCGATCTTAGTGCGACATTTTCCCATGTAAATGATTGAAATAAAAATACATGAGTTTGTTTGGAAGTCAGTACATCCTACACAGAAGGATATTGATCTTATAATACCCCTCTGAGGACCAATATTGTCATAGCTAATACATGCCTAATATCCTTCTTTGTGGGAGTTGTTAGAGGGATTCTTACGTGTGCAATTTGATTCTGTACTAAGAAGGAAATTATTGATGAAGGATAATTTGTCATTGTTTTACCTGTTTGTAGAGCTAATGTTATTTTTCCAAGATTTTGAAATGCAAAATTCACACATTACACTTATGTTTCCATAAGTTTTTGAAGCCAGAGGTGTCACTTATGTCATTTTGAAAATGGCTGGATATATGTAATTCAATATTGTTGAAGAAATTAATTCAGTAACGAACACTAACAGGTGTAATGAATGAGTGCATTAGTGTTTCTGAAATATCAGTTTCTTTTTCAAATTATTTATAGGTAATTGATAAAAATCGATAAACGCAACAAACGTTATTGTATTTTTCAATAATTTATTTAAGAAGACAAATGAAGTAAGTATGGGAATCCATGAAATGAAAGAAAATGACAGAAATCAAAATGAACGAAAATTGTACATAATAGTTGTTCTACTTTCTTCAATATAATGTATTGCCTCCCCCAGCCCTTCTGCTTTCACTTTTCTACCCATGCTGTCAATAACATGCTGAGGAACATTGTTCCTCTCTTTCAAAATGGTATTTCGAAGCTGTTCTAAGTTATCAGATGGATCATTTCTGGTATGCAACCTCTTCGAAATGTAATTCCAAACATGTTCTATCGGATTCATGTCTGGTGAGTTCGGTGGCCAATCCATCTTTTCAATTCCTTTTTCCTCCAGAGCGTTTTGCACAGCCAGTGTTCGATGTGGTGGGGCATTATCATCCATAAATACACGATACAGTTGATGAGGCATAATTTGAATATTGACTTGAATTAGATTAAGGATTGTAGTCCTTAGAAGATGGCTGTGTGGATGTCGTTGGTGGAGTAGAGAATTGCATGAGGGAAGCCATTTATTTATCTTCGCCTGCAATTTCCAGAATAAGTTCGTCGGCAATAAATGTGCAGAAATCATCATCCGAAAGTGCACGTCGACCTTTCTTCACTAATTCTTCCCTATCATCTGTATTCTTTCTTTTTTTTGGAAAATGTTTACTACTCTTTTTGGTGTTGTATCAAGCGTCTTTAGGGTATTACAAAAACCCATACTTTTAAAGCACGAACGAACAGATGTAGTAATATTAACAATATGAATATTACATAAGGAAGGAAGGAGAATGAAAATGGAGATGAGTTCAGAGGTTCTTTCTTTGTCCAGATTTTCTTCCAATTGATTTTGTTCAATTCGGTATTGAACTGGTTACAAAGATTATGAAGTACTCTTGTGAATTGGCATTACAGTCACTTAACTATTTGATAAACAAATTAGATAACAAGTTTGTAGTAGCGGTATTTTTTACACTTTCCATAAGCACTGGTATTATTTGTAACTCAAAATTAATTCTTGTAGCTCTGCATTCTTTTCTCAGACTTATTCCTAATCTATATAATTCACACAGGAATAACAGGATATCTTGAGACAAAGTAGACGATTACTCAACTCCAGTTGGTTATACTGAAATACAATTTCTTGATTGTGTCTAAAAGTCGCAAAATACATGATTCTCTTTCAGAAAAATAGATGTGAAATAGATTGCTGTTATTTTATATTTGTTATGAAATATAACACTCGATATTATGAAATGGAATATGTCGGTCATACTGAAATACAATTTTTTGAATGTGTCTAAAAATCGCAAGATACATGATTCTCTTTCAGAAGAACAGATGTGAAATGTATTGCTGTTATTTCATATTTGTTATGAAATATAACACTTGATCTTATAAAATGGAATATGCTGGTCATACTGAAATACAATTTCTTGATTGTGTCTAAAATTCTTGAGATGCTTGATTCTCTTTTAGAAAAATAGATGTGAAATGGATTGCTGATATTTTATATTTGTTATGAACATAACACTGGATTTTATAAAATGGAATATGTTAGTCACACTGAAATACAATTTTTGGTTGTGTCTAAAAATCGCAAGATACGTTATCCTCTTTCAGAAGAATGGATGTGAAATGTATTGCTGTTATTTTATATTTGTTGTGAAATATAACACTCGATCTTATAAAATGGAATATCCTGGTCATACTGAAATATAATTCCTTGATTGTGTCTAAAAATCGCAAGAGATGTGATTCTCTTCCAGAAGAACAGAAGTGAAATGTATTGCTGTTATTTTATATTTGTTATGAAATATAACACTCGATCTCATAAAATGGAATATGCTGGTCATACTGAAATACAGTTTCTTGATTGTGTCTAAAAATCGCAAAATACATGATTCTCTCTCAGAAAAATATATGTGAAATGTATTGCTTTTATTTTATATTTGTTATCAAAGATAACACTCGATGTTATAAAATGGAATATGTTGGTCACACTGAAATACAATTTCTTGATTGTGTCTAAAAATCGCCAGATACACGATTCTCTTTCAGAAGAATGAATGTGAAATGTATTGGTGTTTTTATATTTGTTATGAAATATAACACTTGATTTCATAAAATGGAATATGCTGGTCATACTGAAATACAATTTCTTGACTGTGTCTAAAATTCTTGAGATGCATGATTCTCTTTCAGAAAATTAGATGTGAAATGGATTGCTGATATTTTATATTTGTTATGAATATACCACTGGATTTTATAAAATGGAATATGTTAGTCACACTGAAATACAATTTCTTGATTGTGTCTAAAAATCGCAAGACACACGATTCTCTTTCAGAAGAAATAATGTGAAATGTATTGATGTTATTTTATATTTGTTATGATAATACATGTTTGTTATGTATAGTATTCGATTTTATGAAATGGAATATGTTGGTCACACTGAAATACAATTTTGAGTTGTGT
>WOGO01007602.1:0-11063 GCA_015342085.1 Leptinotarsa defecta
ACAACTGTCCGCCCTCTGTTGGAGACTTACTGCATCTCAGTATTACTATAGAATTTGAGACCTCAAACTTTGTTTGTATGTATGTATGTTTGTATGTTGTTTAAGATGGATTTTACATTCATGCACCGTCTGTTAAAGATTTATAATACTAGTGACTTAAAAAAAATTATTTTTGACAATAAATCGGACTAAAAAGTGAAAAATAAATATAGTTCAAAAAAACTAAAAAACACGCTTTTAAAGAACATCGAACCAAAAAGTTAAAAATATTAAAAACAAAAATAAGTTTAAAACAATAACGAACGAAAAATACTAGTATTATTGTGAAAAAAGCTTGGGCGCTTTGTGTCATATTTTTGTATATCAGACGCCCGTCGCTTTCTTCACAATAATACTAGTATTTTTCGTTCGTTATTGTTTTAAGCTTATTCAAAAAAAATATTTTCAACTTTTTAGTTGACAGTAGACAGTAGTTAGGTACTACTAACAGGTAGTAGTTAGGCCAGTAATATATAAAAATACTAACATAGTCATAATGATCTCCTGAGGACGCTAACTTCGTTAGCAAAACGTGCGTCGAGAGACCGTAATTTTGTTCTTGTGTTGGGAAAATATTTTCAATAGATCCATTGTGCGCCAGAGGTTCTAGTACAAAATATGAAATTTCGGAAACTGTCTTGTTTATAAAATGTTGTGTCTTTCGAGAAGATTCGACCCCCACATTCGACTTGCTCATTTACCTACTCGTATTTTCTAGCCATTACCTAATCTAATGGTATTAAATCATCTCACGACCGACACACCGGTACCACATGAAAAGGCCTGGCGTGTGCCCCTTCCACCACCATGACTTCTTGTACGTCTGAATGGGGGCCCGGTGGACCTGTACCTCGAAACATGGAGCCACGATAAAGTAGTTACGACCTTTTCCTCTCAAGCGATACACTGACTTTACACTCTGTTTGTTTACGTTCTGATTCACGTGACTTTGTTTTACGCGGGCGATCGCAAAAATGCGTCTATTCTCGGTTTTTAAATGTCTGATGGTGATTCGGAGGTGATATCCGAAACCAATAGTGCGAAAATGAATTTGCGGAATAGAAAATCGTGGCAGATACTTTCTTGCGCCGCAGTGTTCGCTTATAGCACCCTTTTGGTATACCAGACGTTTTCAGGGGGTGCTTCCGCACAAGAGGTAAATTTATTGCAACTGAAAGCTACAATTGTAGAAAATAATTGGTTTGTGCAATTTTTTGTGAAAGTCATTTTATTTTGTGAAAAGTTATTTTTGGGATACAAACGTACAACAATTGTCTCATTTCTTTGTAAGTTTTCGTTCGATTAATGATATTTAACTCTGTCAGAAAGTTCAGAGTCGATTCATTTGGTGAGAAGGGAAGTTTGAAATACGAACATACAATAATTGTTTTATTCCTTAGTACAAAGTTAAAAATTTCCAACAAACAATAATAGAACTAGGGTTGATCTCTAGTTCTCTAGGCATACATTATTGGGAAAAATCTTATTACCTCTTATTTAACACTGCGATGTCATAACACACCATCAATAACCTAAGAGTTTTTGATAGTTTTCGATCAAAGATACTTTACCATATTTGAAACAAAAATATTTCGCTTCGTTTGATGAATTTTTGTTGTAGATTCTTATTTTTCAAACCGCAGTCAGAAAGTTATTACAAATAATTTTATGTCAACTGATTGTAGCTTTCGGCATACCTCAAGATGCGATATTTGAGCCAGTTCCTTTTATTATATACTCGAGTGGTATTTTAATTACGATTGAATATTGCAAAGTATCTATAGGCGTATTCTGTGATACCTACATTCAACCCATTTTCAGAGAGTTTTCAAAATATTCAAAATTATATCAAGAATTATTTAAAGTTGTTAAGTCTGTTTGTAAGTCTTCTAACAACTAAGCATTACAGTTAAAACTCAATTACATAAAGTAATTTGGCAGTAAACATAACAGTAGAAATCTGACTTAATAAAATAGGCAACATCAATATCAATATAGTTTGAGTAAGTTCGCGAAAAATTTGGGTGTTATTTTTGATTCTGATTATTGACTTCTCTTTTTAGTGATTCACTTGAGGAATCTTATGATAGTTTCAGGTTGATTTATGTCCTTCATAATAAGAAGTACAAATATGAAAACACATTTTTCTCAGGTTTCTACAATTCTGTATCCGGAATCGCACGTTCTAAGACCTCGTTAATCCTTATCTCGTACAGGTTTCAAATTTCAAAAGTTTTCGTTCATCTGGAGACCACAGCTGATCAAAACCCATTTTAACCACCATTTTTCCCTGGGTTCTTGGTTCAACAATGGGAATGTTGTTTATCGATATTTAAATTTACAATTATGGATTTACAAAATTTGAACAAAATATACAAAATTCAACCGATTTAAATTTTCTCTGAGGAAAATCCGTCCTCCAACTTTGTACAGAAAATTAATACCTAGGTCATCTCTTAACGCAGTAATGGTTAGAAATGAATTCACCTAATTTGTAATTCCTCAGATGTAAATCAAAAATCTAGCTGCGTAAATTTACATTTCTCATGAGTTGACTTCATTTACTTGAATATTAATTTAAACGGTATTTGAAGAGATTTTTTTTCATCATCTATATCTACATCTATTCTATACTAATGTAACAAATGTGAAAGTTTGTGAGGATGGATAAATGTGTGTATGTATCTTTGTGGTTTTTTCACGCCTAAACGACTGAACGGATTTAGATTAAACTTTACATAAATACAGCTTATACATCAGAATAATATATAGGCTACAATGGGTCATGATATAACGATAAATATTAAATAAGTCGGCAAAAATCTTCTCCCTGAGAGCTATCTTGGCGTGCGCTGCCTATACCGTTGGAGTTACATGCAGAGAATGTACCGTAAGAATGTTTATTTTAAATAGTTCTAAATAAAATGATAGCATATATCTACCTCTCATGTAGTAGCCACTATATGTAAAATACTGAGCCATAATTACAATTAAATTGTATACTCTTTTTACAAGCACGTTTTAGAATATCTGTCAAATTGTTAAGAAAAATAATATAGTTGTCGATTTAATATAGAGCATTTTTTCTTTCACACTAATTAATTTGGACGAATCGTTTAAAACTTATCACGATAAGATCAACTTAACGCAACACATTAAGCCATTATTACGCGTCGCGTCCACTGTAAGACGACAGGAAACGATGCGCAGAGGTAGAGGGGCGGTCTAAGCAATGAAGCGCCACCGCCGAGAACGCCATCCGAACGCGGGCAGACGCGTGAGGGCAGATATCGTTGTCGGTTGTGTTAGTTTTACGAATTTCTTTATAGGTAACATAATTAGATTCTCGAAGCTATTCATTACCTAGTGCAATTGGCATATTTTTTTTAGTTACTAGCTGTTGTTCGCTTTTATATTAACGCACAGCCGAAGCTACTGAACCTAGAATCTTGAAATATGCAGGTAGGTTCTTTGTACGGCGTAAATAAGCATCAAGAAAAGAAATCAGGAATTTCCACCCCTATAGGGAAAAATAGGGGTTCAAAGATTGTATTGAATTTCGTCAGTTTTGAACCTGGAAACCTGAAGTTTTGGGTTAATAAAAAATATTGTAACTATTTGTTTGAAATGGTCTGTCGTGTAACTTAATGTGACAAACCACATTCTACGGGAGCAACAACTAATCTAGGATTAATCACACACTGAATTTATTAAGAATGACCCCAAAAATGTAATTTATTCAATTTATTTAAATTATTAATTTGATACTACACAAAAAAATAATTTTTAGACATTGAAAAATTCATTAGGATTAAAGGGTAACTCCTGAGAGGGATATATAGCTACAACATTACATTCTATTTTCAATAATTGATCCAAAAATTGTGAATTGTTCTATCAAGTGAATATTTCGAAGTTAGCAAAATGAATATTTCCACATAATTTATTTCTTTTACTGTTCCTGAACAATAGGATCTGAAAAATGGATACTGAAAATGAGCTATTTCTCTGTTTGACACTACGAATAATATTGAATTATAAAAGACAGATATTTGCATCCTCATAGAAAAAATTCTCGAAGATGCTCCTCTTTCGTCCAGCAGCATAACTTCGCTGTAATCAATCGAATGATCACCAACAGACCTTCAGTGTACGGACCTATCCAATCCCCATCGAAGCTCGACCGCATATACGAAACCGTCGTCTGAGATCTCCTTCAGCTATATAATAGTAGTTGTTCCAAAGTCCCACGCGGGAAAGAAAATCCTCCAACACTCTAACTAAAATCAAAATAAATCAGATGACTGTATTGAGGAGCATTAAGAAATTGAATATTGTGAATGAAAAATAGGAACAATAACTTCTTTCAACTTTCCTACACAGTGGGATCTGGCAAATAACTGTCGGAAAACAATGACTTCCCTGGCGAAAACCATGACGGATATTGAATTGTAATGAGATGGAACCGTAACCACTTCATTTCGACATAGTCTCTTATTTTGATCACTTTTAGTATTCTGAACATACAAAAAAATCTGCATTCAATAATAAAATTATTGATATCATTAAGTTATATCCAATCATCGATTACTTATCTTCGTTTTTCATATTTCTTTCATTTCTTATGACATTTGATCGTGTACTCGTATATTGATCACAACAATCACGTAATCTTCGTTCATTAGTATGCACAGCTTGGAAGCTTACAAGTACATGATTGTCTGAATGTAATGTCGAATAAATATTCCAAGCATTGACTTCGGAACTTCGATTTCAATATAACGTTAAAGATTATTTTTTCATACTTTTATGAAAATGAAAAGTTGGTAGATACAACAGATTTGTAATTGTAGTTAAGATCTTGCACCATAACAGTTCTCAATTGTTCCATAGTTTAAACATAGACAAACAAACCCACTTTTTTCAAACTGAATCAGTGTCAATTGTTTTTTTGTTTCTTTCTTTGTTCTTCAACCATATTGGTTTTACCGGTGATCCGCATAATTTTAAAATAAATAACGATTTTTAATAAGTAAATTCAAATAATCTTCCTTTTATCTGTGAAGATTTTACTCTTTTAATGAGTAACTTGTTTAATCGTATTGACGAGTTTCAATTGTTTAAATATAACATTCTTTCCGACACGGCCATCCTCACCAACAGTAAATTGAGCCCTTTGTGTAATGCTTTTACATTGTACCATCATCATACAAATTTTGTAGCTCTTCCTTGAAGATGATAATACATTTGATCGAAATATTGGAATAACTTGTGTTATAAGCGTACACTTCCGTTCTGCTGATCATCCAAAGTTACTTTCCAAGAGATTAAATTTTTATCAAAACCCAATATTTTTCACAAATTCTCCCTAAACTATTATTAACAATAAAAACTCTTTAAAATAATCAGTAAGTTGATAAATTTAATAAACAAACAACTACTTTTCCTACGGACATTGACATTTTGATACCTGATGGAATGTTAACTGAAACAAATTTGTTTTCAACAATGAAAGAGTATTGAATATTACGTACAAGTATTGCTTTTACTCTCATACTTGTCTAAATTTTTATATATCAAAGGAGACGTAGTTTAAGTTGAAACTATTATGGAGATAGTTTTCAACTTTCTCTGTTTTGCAGAAACCTGGAAAAACAAAATTTTTCATATCTGTACGTCTTATAGTAGGTTAAATTATAAATTACAGATATATTAAAAAATTCTTGAGATATTGAGGATTTAAAAAAATAGTGATATTTTGAAAATTGTTTCTCATAATGTCAACTCGCTAATCAACTATATTCTTTTTTACTACTTCTTTAAAAAATATCGAACTCTCTTTCATATCAGTGATGGATGGAATATGAAACGGAAGAAAACCCTAAACAAAACCATGGTTACAGTAAAAAGAGGAATGATAGTTGTCGAAAACGAATGAACTGATATCTATTTCTATCATTTGTAAACATATTGTTTTTAAACTTTCATTATCTTCAGTATTAATTTTCAAACAAATACACTAGATACTTATTATTTATTATAGAAAACTCATTAACATACTCTAGTAAATAGTTGATAAGTTCACTGATAAATTATGTACTTTGTCTGTTGGGACTGAATTTGCATATCTGTCATATCTGTTGACTGATTGTATATACTGTTTACAGTTCGTTGAAGCTTCTAAACATGTTAACAAACTTGTCTTCATTCATATCAAATTCTGAAATCATTTCAAACTTCCTACCGAGTTGATATCATTTCTTAGAATCATTTTCGAGGAATGCATCAGTTTCGACATAAAACCGGAACCCGAGTACCTGACAAAGTTATTAAAAGAATTTTAAAATGGCACTTTCAACAGCTTGCATGTCAGAATCTCATCTTATTCTCATTTATTACAGGCTGGAGATGAAATGATAAAATCCTCTTCCGTAAAACACCACATTAATTTGGAATATCGCTTGGAAGCACGCGACAAATGCAAGCCAACAAAATGCAAGTCGTTCAAGACTAACTCACGAAATATTTTATTGTTTAACGATACATAAGAGAAACTTATATAGTTAGCTTTTACCACAACGAATCAATTTACTATATTATGTCAAATAACTCCATAGAAGAAACAGCTCTCAATAAAAAATCGACATTAAAAATTCATCAAGAAAACAGTTTAAATAATTTTTGTCTCTAGAAATTCATTCATTAATATTGCCTGATGTCTCGTCAAGGCTACGTTACTTCCGAAATTGAAATAAACTAATTGACGTCCCGAGAGGATCGATAATAATGTTGTTAGTTATTTAATGATTTTTTTTACGAGGCACCAGTTACCAGCAAAATGGATTGATTATTGATTGGTACTTGTTTATTATCAATATATGATTACTGTTTCATTAGTCCGAATAACGAAACATAAAAAAAACGCGATTGAATACTCGAATAACTTTCTGGTGAAACCTTTCGAATAATGATTTCCTCTATCTGCTGAATATTCACTACTACCGTTGGAATGAGAATAATAACTGTGGTCAACACTTTTTTACCGATATGAGGCAGTGAAAATTAGAACTGGATCACCTGACGTATAGAATAAATCCAAAACAAGCGCTATGAGTCCGATATCATCGGAATTTTTTATTCGTTTGAATAACCAATTTATGCCATTATATGTGGAAGATAACACCGTTCAGATATCTGCCACGGAATCTCTGCGTGGAGCGCATCCGAAACGTCCAATTTTCCATGACTCTGGCCTATAAATCATTCTGAATTTGATGATGGCATGGGTTATGTTGTGGAATACTCCACAAAAAAAGTCTAACGGAGTCGAATCGCACGATCTCGGTGGCTAGTTCACATCACCTCCACGTGAGATGATCATGTGGCATGAGTTGTGTGGCATGTAGCGCCGTCCTGTTGCAGCTATATGTTGTTGGTGCCCAGGCCAAAAGTAGTTGGTAATCATCAACCAACAGTGCTCGCCGTTGATCGTGATGGCATGGCCAACGTCGTTCCCAAAGAAATATGGACTGATGCCGCCACCAGCCTAAAATACACAAAAAACAGTATCTTTCTTGTGATGCATTGGACGCTCTTGGATCTCATGTGGATTTGTTTCGCTCCAAATTCGACAATGTTGTTTGTTCACGTACCCATTCATCCAGAAATGGACCCCATCGCTAAAGATGTTTTTTGAAGAGAATTAGGGTCAGTTGCCAACTGCTCCAGAGCCCATTCAGCGAACACACGACGTTGTCTGTGACAGAACGACGCGAAATCGACTACCTCGGATTGTCCTGTCCACCCTCACAGACAGCAGCGATGTTTCCGGTAGATCTTGCGTTTCTTCAACGTACGGATGTTGGTCGATCGTTTACTGAACCATTGGATTGAGATTTATCCACCACTTTGTGAATAGTCCTCTCGATAGGACAATTATGGCAATGCGCGCTGTACGTTGCTTGAACAGAACACCCATTTCGATAAAACAATTTTCTTATTTGCATGTGTTGTTGAATGCTTTATTCGGCCATGGTGATTTGGCAGAACAGACTAAATAAATAACTATTTTGGTAGATGTAGTTTCAACAAGATGGCCGTTGCTAATTGTCAAAGTTCGGAACTCCATGTTAAAAGAATCTATAGAATAATTCTATATGTTGAACCGGTTTCAAAAATTTCAGATTGTTTTCATTAATTTTATGTCCGTTCTCCAAGGCGTGTTGAGCGACATTAGATTTTTGAGGTTTCCGGGATCGGATATGTGATGCATGTTCTTTGAAACGAATGTTATTATTTTGCTTAGTCTAAGTACTTTCAGATATATTCCTGATAACAACCTACTCCACTGTCTACATGGCAGTAAAGAAAGAAAAGTAAAGAAAGGTACGATATTGAAAAAAATGTTAGCAGGGACTTAGCTGAAAGCAACGGGTACACTTCAAATATATTAGTAGATGAATTAATTAGGAAACGTAAAATTAGGTAGAAACTTCGTAAATCTTCGACTTTTCGAGAAGACATTGATTCAAAGTTCATTGTCCTTCTATATTAACTAGCGTTATTGGATTAGATCGCATTTTCAAAAAGTTGACCGTGAAAATAACCTTTGAAACTTTTTGCTCACAACTTAAATTCAAAAAATATATTGGTTCGACTAAACGAGCCATTAACACTTGTTTCAAAGAACACACAATACGCATATCCGATCTCAGAGACCATAAGAATCGAATTTCGCTCAACACGCTTTGGAGAACGGACATAAAATAATTGAAAACTTGTCTGAAATTGTTGAAACCCGTACAGGACACTATGTTTTTGGACGCTTTTTTTGGATTTATTCTACGCTAGACTTTCCAGTTTTATGTTTTATTGTATGGTTGTGTGGAAATAATTCTGTGGGATGCCGGTGACAACTTTTTCCGCGATTTAGCCTTAAAGCATCTTAATACTCTTTTCTATGACCTCCATATATAGAAAAGTGAAACTTTATACTATCCGTGAAGAAAAATTTTCGGTTTTCTATGCATTTTTCAGTTTATCTACCACATTTACCCTCTTATTTAAACTTTAACCTATTGTTGCTCCACTTCCTTATCTTATGTTTTTCCATAGGACCTTTAGTATTTATGCCTTTATATGTTGTTAGTTTATTATGATGGGTTCTTTCATGTATAGGAAGTGATAAAATGAAAATATAATATTAGCATAGTTGGAAGTCGGTTTTCCAACATTTTCTTAAAATTATTCACTTCCAACCCTAATTGGTTAGGATGGTGACACTGTAACATGAAATAAGGGATGATACAATTTTTCAATAACTTTGTAAAAATAAATTGGCTGCTTTATATTTTCACCCTTTGAACTCAGGTTGGGATAACAAAAAAGGAGAGTAGGTTAGATAAAAAAAGCTGAATGTATTCGGAAGGACCGCGATATCTAAAAATTATAATTTAAACGTTACACATAAGGAAAACATTGATTATTGCCATAACAAAAACCGTAGTCACGAACATTCAAATATTCCTTGTTCAATGTATAGTTTGTAATAATCTTTTACAGAAATGTGGAAGTCAACTCTTTATACTCACTATGGTATAGTGGTTTTCACGATATATGGTATTGGCTAAACGATTATAATAAAACCAATTAGACCCTTAGGTTGTAAAATCTGAAAATACCCATCATAAATGTAAAATGACCGGATTTATAAATATTTATACATATATGAAGCCCGATGAAAAATACATTCAAAATACTGGAAATATAATCTGGAGTCAAGTAAAAAGCGTGAAGATTCCAGTTTCACAAAAAGTCTAGACGACTGGGAAAATATTTGATAAGGCGAAAAATCTATACTATATACGATGAGCAGTGTGTCCTCACAATCAAAAGTCTGAAACACCGGCTCATCAATGAACGAACTCAAAAAAACTGTACCCTCACTACTCTTTGGCGAGCTCTGCGAAACTGGCATTCTGAATATATAACCGAAGAATAGTCCGATTCCGATGTATAAAACAAAAGTACTATCAAATAAAAGGAGGAGAATATAGGCAGGATCAGAAAATGTTTGGATCCCAAAGGCTATGTGGCTATCTGCCAAAAATATTAAGGACTCTTGAGATGATTATCCCGAATATACGACAGCACAGCTGCTTGAAGATAAGATTAACCAACATTTCGTCAATCTTCAAGTAGTACTGTGGTATGTGTCATTCTTACCGAGAGTTGGAAAAATTCTTTTAGTCATGTTATAAATGTTGAAAACTCCTACCTTTCTGTAAAGTCAATTGCGTCAATTGAAATTAATTTAGATAAAGATAGCGATAGCGATACTCAACTAAATATAGAACAGAATTGTAACATTTAAATTAATTACTTGTATATCTCCTCTCCTCACTTCGTGACGAGAGGATTTTAAGGAATAACTTTGAAGGAAAATATCACAAAATATAATCCTGAAAACTGCTTCACCTTCCACTATGGATCTTTCAAATAATAGATTATTTCTGTCAATATTACTTACTACTATAATAATTTAATATTTTGTAGAAGTGTAACGGCTCGTGCATTGAAGAACAGGGGTGGCTAAAGTCATAAAGACTATATACACACAGAAAAGCCCGCCGGAGGCGCGAACATTTTTTGGGGTACCACACCTATTTAAAGCAAAATACTTTTGGTTGAGGCCTTCCCAGAGTTTTAATAATGTAAAATTTATTATCATAAGATAAAGACTTAAAACTATTTGTCAGCAACCAATCGACTATATCGTCCAACTTATCCATAATAAATGGAAAAAAACTTACCGAACAATGAAAACCTGAAAACACCTTGAAATTGAAAAAAAAAACACTTTAAAATGAACAATAACAAATATTATCAAGAAACACTGAAACGATTTACCGAAATATTTTTCAGTCCCGGTCCGTCACGGCATCCCGTTCGAATAATTAAATCAAAAACAAACACAGTTGTACACTAACGAAGACCAACTGGAGGCTAGCCTCCTCTAACGCTAG
>WOGO01007603.1:0-11063 GCA_015342085.1 Leptinotarsa defecta
ATAGAAATGATAATAACCATTTATTTTCTCAAGATACATACATGTTTGGAGTAGAGAAAAATACAATAATTTAAAACTGTAACATAACTACATAGTATGTTGACATAGCATAGCATAGTATGAATAAAGCAACAAAAAAGATAAACCAGAACTGAAATTAAAAAACTAGATGATTGAATATACACCAAGACATAAATACATACACACAGTGAAGATGATATTTACACACACACATATGTATTCTGTTAGAAATCTGCTTTTCCGTTGACCACATATACCATACACATAGCCACACAAACATCCAAATTGCCACATAAACAGCTACATTGCCACACAAACAGCCACACTGTCACACAAACAGCCGCATAGCCACACAAACAGCCACATGGTCACATATACAACCATATACAGTCATAAATCCACATACAGTCGTGGAGCTACACACACGTGTCAATGTGGATCTGTATGTGTGGCTTTATTTCTATACTGTGAATTTATGGCTGTTTGTGTGGCTGTCCGTGTATGACTATGTGTGTGGCTATCAAACACAAAGTCACATAAACAGCCATATACACATACAGCCACCAATACAGAGCAACACAGACACCCACACAGCCGCACACACGCATCTACATAGACACACATACATCTACACGGCCGCTCACACGCAGTCTCATAGCCATACACTCAGCCACAAACATAGTCATAAAGTTACACAGCCCCGCACACATCCCTACACACAACCACATAGTCACCTATACATCTACATCCACAAAGCCACACACAGCCCCATACACATCCACATAGACACACACAACCTCTCAAACTTACACAGCCACCCAAAACACAAACAGCCTCCCAAAACACACAAAACCACCCAAATACACACACAGTCACCCAAATACACACACATGGCCACCCAAATACATACACAAACACTCACCACATAGCCAAAGAGCCACACGCACACATAACCAAATATACAGCCACCCAGCCCCACACACAGCCACACAAACAGCCACATAACAACACAAACAGCCATATAGCAACACAAACAGCCACATGGCAACACAAACAGCCACATAGCAACACAATCAGCTACATAGTAACACATACAGCCACATAGTAACACATACATCCACATCAACATAGACACACACACACATACACACACAGCCCCATATTCACACACACGGGATAAATATCTGAAATCTAGGAAAATTTAATCAAAATTTCATATGAACAAATATAAAAAAATTATCAAACTTATACCTCCAAGTTATTAGCCATTCTTTCCACAACCTGGACAGCGGTTGCAACGGGAAACAAATCTCTCGACCCAGAAAACCTGCTATGGGGACAAGCGCCCTTCCTCACCACTTGACCGCCATTGAAAACATCGATATAATACCAATCAGAATCACAACTGGAACTCTCGCAGAACCTCAAGAGAAAGTGTGCGGGGAAACTTATAGGTTCGCACCTTAGCCCCAGCCGTCTAGCCACCGCTTCGAAAACAATCGCCAGGGTGATGGGCAAACCCTGGCGCTTCTCCAAAACCTCGTTTATAAAAGAATTCTGCGGCATATAATAAGCGTGATTGTTCCCGCTGAAGCCTATTTGCTGGAAAAGGACGTCTCGCATCACAGAAATGAGCTGCCGGCACTCATCAACATTCCATTGATTGTCTGCTCTGTTCTCGACCTTCCACAAATCTAGCTCTTGCTGAGACGCTTTGAATATCGGGTGCTGAGGGTGGGAGAAGCGGAGGGCAGTTTTCACCTCATCGGCAATTTTGTCCAGTTTTTGTGTGATGTCTTCGAAAGTGATTTCTACATTCGGTTGGCACCACTGAGCCACGAAAACAGCCCCGATTTCCAAAACCTGGCGTGATTCAGGAAGTGATATGTAGTCTTTCCAGACTTTCGAGAGATGTAGCTGTCGGATATATCTGAGAACTTTGCTGGCGTAATATTGAAGGGTTTTATTGCCAGGAGTACTGAAATGTCAATAAATCAATCAATCAAAATAGAATATATTAGAACAGAATAAATAATGTTTATTCTTTCCTTCATAATTAAAAATCGTTGCCAGGTGTAGGACATGTCAATACATCAAATTATTTACAATATGTAAACATAAAATATAATCATGTGATATATAGTTGAAATGATTTGAAAGAGTTTCATCTATAAATAAACCTAAAGTAGGAAGTTGTTGTATTAGAGGGCAATTTTTTCAAATTCAAAGTTAATTTGTATGAATTGAGCCAAATACCTATTTGTTTTGAATCAGCTTCCATTTGTAGGCGTATTAATTGTGAATCAGCAAATACTTCTTATTTTCCAGAAAGCTTCAATTCCGAATTGGAATTTATATAAATGAGAAAGAGTAAAGGTCCTAATACAGACCCCTGCGGTACTCAACAAACATTTTCTCAATGAACTTTTCTTAGTTTCCAGAAACACACATTGCTTCTATCACTTAACTAATTTTGAAACCATAAAAATGCATAACCTTTAATTTGTTCAACAAAATTTCATGACTGACATTATCAAAAGCTTTATAGACGTCTAAGGACAGAAGTCCCCATTTTTCACACACATTTAATCCAAAGCGGCACATACTATATCCGTAGACCTACGAAAGCCATATTGATTTGGATACAAGAAATAAATGGAATCCAAATTTTTCAATAATCTGTTATACATTGCTCTCTCAAGAATTTTCGGTATAGTTGATAGGTAAAACAGAAATCGGTCTATAATTGTCAACATCATTTTCCTTTTTTAAAAAATTGGCAAACCTTGCCAATTTTCAATTTTCGCGGAATTTTACTAGAATTAAAAGAAATATCAACTAATTTTTGAAGAAGAGGTGATAATTCCGATTCAACTCTCTTTATAATTTTGGTTGTGATATTATCAAATCCAGAGGCTTTTTTGTACTCAAATCATCAATTATATCTTCTATCTCATCACATGTTACTGGCTTGAAGTAAATTGATTTTGAATAACCTATTTTTTTCATTATCTTCTATCGGCATCTTGAGACTTCCATTTGCATATATAAGCACTACCAACAGGCAGATTAGTTGGTCTAGTTGAATGTGTTGTATTCACAGTGTGGTAGTAAAGTTGAGTTCAACTATACAGTACTAGAAAAATGTGTCTACAGGAGACTTGTTCTCTTCCTCAACTAGATGAACCTCAATAATGAACCATATGGGTTCAGGAGTATAAGTAATACAACCACAGCTGCTACTGATCTAATTACCAACATGTTACAACATATAGATGGTGGATTTTTTAAATTTTGTGTCCCTGTACTCAAGGAAAGTCTTCAACACTATAGACTACTCACTGTTACTGACTACTCTGAGAGATGCTGGTATCGATGGACAAGTATTGTCAAGGTTTAGAGTCTATCTGTAAGTATAACTCAATATGTGATCATGGAAGAATTTCCTAGCACAATGGCTGGAAAACTGTAAAACAACACTCCTTTCTAAGCTGTCATTGTACTTACTTCAAGGGTACAACTTCTATACTATTGATAGGTGCATCAGTATTCACAATATCCATGAGATCAAGTACTAAATAATTATACACTTCATCCCTCTCGTTTAGTAGGAGACTCCACTCGTGCAGATCCGAATCAGATATTTCGTATTTTTTATAAAACTTCGGTGGCATTTTTTCCAGCATATTTCGAGTTCTCTGTCTCAACTCATATATGTACCTCACTTCCCGCTGGAAGAGTATGTGCTTGTTTTCAAAAAGAGTTTTCAGAGGTCTCCATCTGAAAGAGAAAAAAATTAATTTGAATCTAGTTGTTATATATTCCAGTTGCTTACTTGTGAAACAATTTAGTTTTCCAAATCTTGTTGCTGTTCATAACAATATCATAAAAGTGGTGGCAGGTCATGGAAAAATGGACTACATCCTCAATAGAGATTCTGGAGTAGATGAGAATTTTCTCAATAATTTCTACAGGTAGCTGCTCCATTGCCAATATTTGTTTTTATATTTCTATACTTTCAACATATTTTTACACTCCAACAGTTACCGATGTTTGACGTAAATGTCAAATTATTACAACCACAAACTATCAATGACGAATCACCTGACAGCCAAAACAATTGAGGCTGTGTCCAAGACAAGCTGCTGAATACAACGTAAAAGCGCTTTTTGAATCAACAAAGTGTCATACGACTTGGACCCCAATTTCATCTAAAATAGTTTATCAAAAATTCATCTAGTAAATATGTTTACAAGTACTCTGATCTTAAGGTTTAAACACCAAGGTTTCTATGCATATTTGTCATATTTTAAGCAAGAACTATATGAAAGTTGAAGAGTGTAGAAGATAAAGAGCGTTGAAGTTCCGAAATAGGTGAGTATACTACTACTAATGAGTATCTATGTGTATACTACGACGTGACACAGACTGGAAAGTGGTTTCACTGGTTTCAATGATTTCTATTCGACAAGATTTATTCATTTTCATTCAACATTATCTTCTCGTAGATTTCAACTCATTCAATACCTTATTATACAAAAGAAGTGCAACCCTGTGATATCAGAGGATCTATTTTCAACATCCCAACTACAGATCATCACACCTTTTTTTGACACGCCAAAGTGTCAAAAGATTATTAGATGTATACATATGATTTGAATGAAAATAGTACTTATCACAGCAATGAACTGACATGTTAGAATTCATTAACACAATACAAACAATTAATGATAAATTTTCTGATATTAGTCAAATAGTTTCTCTTTCTAACTACTACTTCATTTGCAGTTGAATATTAGCTTAGCTAAAATGACTTATCTATTAAGTTTAGTGACTCTGGAATCTAGAACTATATCAGTAAAACTATATTTGCAGGTAGGTATCCTAAACTCAAAAGAGATCTGATATAATCATAAATTTGTTCAGTACTTCTTGTTGAAGCCTATTCTAATTCAAACATGTATGTTCCCAATCATTTCTCAAATCAAGCTCAATAGAGAGATTTGCGATACATTTTTTACCTCTAAGATGAAAAACAAATTAGTGAAAAATTCAATATTTCACACTTCTTTAAATATTTTTTGAGAGCAGTAGTTAAAAAATGTACTATATGATAAACTATTGCACTAATTTCACAATGGAACATACAGTTGCACTGATCTTGCACTGGGTTTATACTTGTAAAACACTATAAGAATGAAAGCATTTGACAAATGACAGAGATCAGATGTAGGCACCTCTTAAAAAATAGTAAATAAATAGTTGGGAAGTAAAAAATAGATTAGAATTAGCCCAGTAACTAGTGATAACAATAATAAAAAAATGGGAAAACTAGAACTCGTTCAGACCCTCAAAAAAAGCCCAGGCAGAGTGTGGAATCTTGGATGGCACCCAAAAGGAGAAGTTCTAGCATCATGTGGTGAAGATAAGTCTATCAGGATATGGGCTAAAGACATCACTGCCAAATGGACCAACAAGATGCTCTTAACAGACGGACATAAACGTACAGTTAGACAGGTTAGTAGTGTTATAAATTAGTATCAATTCCGTAACTTCAAGCTCCCCAACATTTATTTTATAGTGTCTCTGACTTTTTAATAAAATTTCAATATTGTGTGAGATATTTATTTACAACTTGAATTATAATGAATGAATGAATTCAAATGAATTTTTGATGTTACTTGAGACAGTGAACTAATAAAAACTCGGCATTACTGGTTTCAACAGGTGGCATGGTCTCCTTGCGGAAACTACTTGGCTTCAGCCAGTTTCGATGCTACCACTTGCATTTGGGACAAGAAGAGCGGGGAATTTGAATGCAATGCTACTCTAGAAGGCCACGAGAATGAAGTGAAAAGTGTGGCATGGTCAAAGTCCGGGCATTTACTAGCGACTTGTAGCAGAGATAAATCAGTTTGGGTGTGGGAAGTAGCCGACGATGATGAGTACGACTGCGCTGCCGTGCTCAATGCCCATTCTCAAGATGTCAAAAAGGTAAGATGAGATCAGTTGAGTTTGTTTTTTCAAGTTGTTTCCCAAACTGAAAATAGAATACATTACTAAATGTGCATTTATAGTAGTACTTCACAGGTCTACCAACCAGCCATTTGTGATGATGAAATAATGAAATATATTTTTGTGTGATTGAAACCCCAAACTTAGGATATATCAAAGGGCTGCCAGGAAGAAGTCCATGAATTAAAGTACTGAAAGACTAAATAAGGATGAATCTACAAATTGATTCATCTAGTGGCACATTCCAAACGTTAGCAGGTTTTTATTTATTGGAGCAATCCATCAGAAATTTTTTTCTTGAATATGTTTCATCATTTCATTTCATATCTGTTATGTTCGTTATAAGTACTCTCTTCCCTCCAGCAAAATACATCCAGCAGAGATGGCAAAACATTTAGCGGTAATGACTCGATCTGGGTACCAACAAAACGCAACTATTTTAATAGTATTTTCCATTGATGAAATTGCTGTACAATCGGTGTATTTTGTCCTTTTTCCCTCAATAAAGGATATAAATGCACCGAATGTGCACTAGTTTTACCAATGGAAACCGCTAAAACAATCTAAAATTAAGGCCGTGCCTATTATTCCAATCACGTGAATTTAACAAGCCCTGTATCTGGTACATGAAAAATTTCAAGCTGAAACCAATTTTTAGTTCGAGGGAAATAGATTTTAATAATGAATTGTTACAATTTTGATTGTGTGACTTTCGGCAAATAAGAATATTGTCTACTTTTGGAAAAGTGCCTAAAACCATGCATAAGTACCAGTTATACTATAAACTATCTAGAATTACCAACTTTTTGAATATCAATACTTGAAGTATAATGTTTTGTGGTGTGATGTTACATATTCCCATACTGATGAGGCGATTTTTTTTCATAATTTTTTTAATGAAAGATAATTTCTAGGTTTCATTAATATAATCTCTCATATTTAAATTATTGATTTGTTTTTTACCAAATAAATGTATTGTCTCTAGAGCTACTTCTTCATCTCCATGTATTTAAGATGGCAGTTTAATTGATAATCATTTTCCAGATAGTTTTCCATCCGGAAAAAGACCTCCTCGCCTCCGCATCTTACGACAACACTGTTAAACTTTTTCGAGATGATCCCAGCGAAGGAGACTGGATTTGCTGCGGGACTTTAACGGGCCATGACTCGACAGTTTGGAGTATAAGTTTCGACTGCTCCGGCAGCCGTCTAGCCTCTTGTAGCGACGATAATACGGTTAAAATATGGAAAGAATACCCTCCTGGCAACGCAGAGGGCGTCCCTACACCCGACGGAGATTCAACTTGGAAATGTGTGTGCACTTTGGCAGGGTACCACACCAGAACCATTTATGACATCAGCTGGTGTCACTTGACCGGGCTTATAGCCACGGCGTGTGGAGACGACGCGATCCGAATATTCAAAGAGGATCAAGGGTGTGATCAGAACGCTCCTACTTTTAGTTTGGTTTGTACTGTAGAGAGGGCGCATACGCAAGATGTGAACTGTGTGGCTTGGAACCCTGTCAGTAAAGGGCTTCTTGCTTCATGTAGTGACGACGGGGACATTAAAGTATGGAATTTTCAAGAATAATTTATGGATATATCAAAAAATGTAGCTGAACTTTGAATATGAGATACAATAAATGTTTGTTTTTATATTTGAACCATTTCATTTCTGTTTCCTCATTTATTCTCAATAATTTTCACCAGGTTTTTTTCAACTCCCAATTATATACAAAAATGAACGTAGCAGGGTAGTAAACATGGTTTATTCTAAACATGGCTCGATGGTCTTGACCATCCTAAGCCAATGACAATTTATAGAAATGGCAGTGTAGCCAAACCTACAGTTCTAACTGCAAATCTACAGTTTTTTTTAATTAGTTCAAGGCTCCGATAACATTCTAGCGACATCTATTTTACCAAAAGCTTCTGCTCTAATGATAATATGGTAGATTACCTGTTGATGTTATGAAAATGTACAACTTTGTTATGAACTTCTTACGACCACAATAAAATGGATCATATTTTTCTATCAATTCGATTGAAAGTTTGATCAGCACATAATTTTTTCATTCATAATTTCTTTTCCATGTGTCTGATTTGTTACTACCAGCAAAGAATACAGAACTGAAAAGCTTTAAATTTCACCGTTTGTTAATATTTAAGTTTTCCAGATTCTCAAAAGCACGTACACAGTTTTTCTCCAGGATGGAGTTGGCAACACAGCTAATCAGATTGAAAATAATAAAAATTATAAACAGAGCACTGATTACTGATTATATGATTGAATGTTTTATTTTCAAGAAGCATTTGTGAATTATAAATTCCATTTGTTTGAATTTAAAGTTTTCGATGTCTAATTATGTGTCTAGTGTTTATATGTTGGTATTTGCCTTGTTTATAGGATATTGAAGTGAGAGAAAATGGATAGTTTTCAGTCGAAGAAACAGAAAACTGAGGGTGAGGCTCTATAAATTTAAACAAACAATTTCAAATTGTTTATTAACAGGTTCATTATATTTTAATTAGTGCTATTTTCAAATAAAATACATTTGAGACGGCAACTTTTTGTTTTGACATTCGACAGGCGCATTTTGTGAGGTTAAGTGCTGAAGTTTGTTATTTGTGAGGTTAAGTCAAGAAGTTGGTTGGTTTGTTTTCAACGTGTTGGGATTTTATATCAAGAAACTTTCAAGATGATTCGACGCCAAGCAAGACTGCGAAGGGAGTATCTATACAGAAAAACCAACGAAGATAAACAAAAGTCGATCCAAGACAAGAAAAACCGCATAAAAAACAGTTTGGAAAATCAAACAGCAATACACGGCGATTTGCAGAAAAAGGCCATCCACTACGCCAACAAAATCGAATGGGAAGACGCCGGACCCGAAAGAGCAGCGCTGATGGGAGGTGAAAGTGGCGGCGCGTTGGCAGATTCCCAGGACGACGAATATAGATACGCTGGCGTAGAAGACCCGAAAATAGTCATCACGACCTCCAGAGATCCGAGCTCCAGACTGAAAATGTTCGTTAAAGAGCTCAGGTTAATTTTCCCCAACGCACAGAGAATGAATCGTGGTAACTACGAGATGAAGCAGCTGATTCATGCCTGCCGATCAAATGATGTCACAGACTTCATTGTCGTTCACGAACATAGAGGCGTTCCGGACAGCTTAGTTATCTGCCATATGCCATACGGCCCCACTGCTTATTTCACGATGAAGGATGTTGTTATGAGACACGATATCCCAGATATCGGAACAATGTCTGAACAATATCCGCATCTTATTTTCCACAATTTCAAGACCAAATTAGGAGTGCGGACCATGAACATTCTGAAATATCTGTTTCCCGTGCCCAAAGAGGACTCTAAGAGAGTGATCACCTTTGCCAATCACGATGACTACATAAGCTTCAGGCATCACACATACAAAACAGTTGACAGACAGGTAAAGTCATAATATTTTATTATTTTGCAGTATTTGTTGGTGCTTAACACGAGACAACCTACAGAAGTCCTTAATGTATGCAGATTTGGTCTGCTTCAAAAGAGGATTGAAAACCTATCTATGTTTCAAACCCACGTGTGAAGGAGTGGTTTTTGATTCGATGCCCTTAAAAACCCCCTACAGGTGTGGACTATGTGAAAGTTCAGATTGTTTTGATATTTTTTTGTCACCAACGAAGATGTAGAAAGCCAAAAACCATTTTTTTCAAATTCATTTCGTCTAAAAATCACAAATAAGTCAACTTCATGAGTGACACAACTATGATAATCTAACAATCTAAAATAACCACCTTCCACCTCATTATATATTATTAGAGTAGTAGAATGTGCTATTTTTTTCAGCTGGAAATGAGTGAAGTTGGACCACGTTTTCAATTGAGATTATACGAAATTAAACTAGGGACTTTGGATAATATTGATTCAGCGGATACTGAATGGGCTCTCAGACCTTACATGAATACGTCAGCCAAGAGGAGGTTTTTGAGCGACGAGGATGGCTGGAAGCAGGATGACGATTTGTAACAAACTTTCATAACGTGAAACGTTAAAGTATAAGTGGAATTTTGTAAATATTTTTTATTTTGAATAAATTGGAAAGTATGCATATGCCTCCTTTATTCTTTGAACATAATTTTTTGAGGAAGACTTAATGATCCTTGCTATTTTTTGAGTTTGACTTTTTTCAATTCCAAAATGAATGTCTATCAATAGATAATCCAATCAAGTTACTTCGTAATATAAACCACTGAAGGGTTCAATTCTACAAATTGTAGTAACTTGCATCTACAAATTTTGCTTGTAAATTAATAATGGGAATGGGATGGTTTACTTTTGAATTTTGAGGGAAGGGACGTACACAACTTGTTAAAACCAATAGTTGTTCAAGTACAAAGAATGTGACAGCAGGAGTGCCCCAAGGATCGATCTTAGGGCCCATATTCTTTCCCCTATATATAAATAACCTAACTACTGTACGTATTTCTGGTAGTTCCACCATTTTTGCAGATGATACCACATTTTGGTGGCGTAATAAAAATCAACAGAATTTATACAAAAGCATCTGTAATAACCTCAGAGAAGTTAAACAATGGTGTGATGCAAATCTGCCATCATTCAACACTAAAAAAAACAGGTATAATCACCAGAAATTCATATGGAAAGTACAAAAGTGTAACCATGAGGACAACATCTGAACTAAAGATTAACGAGGCCTTATCATTTGACATTCGAACATTCAATCAAACTTTATTCCATGAGTCGTTACAAGAATAAAATTCGTCGAAAAAGACAGTAAAATAGTTGAAAAAATCGTACTGATCGAAAATTAGTTAAAATTACAAATCAGTAGATATAACAATATGTAAGTAAGAATATAAAAAAATGCCATAAAAAAATTATGAAATATATAAGGTCACATAACTAATGTAAAATAATGATGATAGCTAGTTGCCTTAATCGGCCTGAAAAAATTCATAGATCAGGTAGAATTGAATGAATTTAACTTTTTTCAATAG
>WOGO01007605.1:0-11063 GCA_015342085.1 Leptinotarsa defecta
CGATTTTATTCAAAAGTGTGGCTGATTCATTTTCATCTATGTAGTATGCATTATATGTACTGTTTTTAATATGTATCCATCCAATATGTTTTAACTTTTGTGTGAAATTGACTATTGTTAATGTGTTTGTACTTTTTGTTTGTTTTTCATTTTTTTTGACATATCTCATGTTGTAAGAACAACCTAAAGAGACAAATATATTATCTATCTATCTATCTAAGTATTTTTGTTTTGAATTCTTACTTGATTCTCTTCGTCAAAATAACCACGGTATTATACTGATGTATAAAATTGATCCAATCGATAGGATTGCTATAACAAATTGTCAATTCTCTTGTTAAAGACTGTCGAGTTAGAATCCTAGTGATACAAAAAAAAATCGCTTCTGAGGAAGATATTTTTGATATTTGTCTCTTGCCTCTGATTTCACAGTTTTATTTAGATACTTTTCGTTGGTATTACTAAACTTGTACTCCCATGGAACTTGTCCTTGTATTTATTTTTCCATGTAAGGTTCACCTTTAGGTGGACTCCTCTGGGATTTCATTAAGAAGCTGCATTTAAGGTCTGATTCGAAAAGGGGTGAGTCACAAAAAACCTTTGTGGGTCCTAGTGGAGGGCCGAATAAACCCATTCACTTTGGACCTACCTATATTTTTTCGTAAGTAGTGTGGTATACCTACATGAACTGATTTACCATAATCTTTGGAAAAATGTAATAATGTAGGAAAAGTAAAACAACAGTTTAAAGAAAAAATAGTTTCAGAAAAAATATATTTGATAACACAAGTTCATATATTTGACGAAACTTCTGTCTTTTTCTGGTGCGCAAGGAATAAATTACAGGATTTTTTCTAAGTAATACATTTTCTTACTAATATTTAGTATATCGCAAGAAAAAAAATTGCTATGTCAAAAAATACATTTCATACCCTGTTTCGAGAAAAAGTATGACAATGTTCGTCACTCAACAAAATAATTGTACTTATTGGGAAAGGAAGATTTTGGTTTTTTACTTCTTCATCGTTATACAAAAAAGATGGAAGAAAGCAATTGAATTGAAAATAATATATTCTAGACATGATCTATACATCTTTGTAAAGACTTTATTTTGAAATTGCTTTCTTCCTTCCTTTGGAAGTATGCCATATTTTCTTTAATATAAAGATGGATAAGTAGAAATCAAAACTTTTCTTTCCCAAAAATTAATCTCTCCTAAAAATATACCCCTTTCAATTTAAACAATGTACATACTTTTATATACAAACATACAAATATCACAGGTATAAGAGTAGTTTGTTGAATGATCTTTTATCATGTTTTATAATTTTCACATTGGCTGGGGTTTATTTAAATATTTTGAGCAAAAAAAGACAGTTACTAGTAAACCTCAGGTTTACTTCATATATAATATTTATATAACTGTACTTTGGAGGTGAAGGACTCAATGCCCGCTTCAAGTCAAAACCGAATTATTGAATCCCACGTCAACATTTTTTATTTATCCAGTGGTATATAAGACCGATACTAAAACTTGGGCGAAATACATGATATGGAAGGAACACCTAGGACACGAAATATCTTTTATTAAGGGTCTGCTGTAGAATATAGTAAATTTCATTTGATTTCCTTTATCTCCAAGTTACAGATATTTCATTTTTACCAATATTGCGTAGAATTCGATTCCCCTAAAATCCTATAATTTGTAAAAATCCTATAATTTGTAAAAATATAAATATTTTTCAACAAATTTTTGTACTACTAGTAAATAAATTTCGTTTTGCAAATATTATGAGTCAAAGATGAAAATATTCCTGTTATTTTCCTTAGATCATTCTCAAGTGAGTGGTATGTTTTCAGAGTAGTACAAGATTAATAATAAATTCACTCAATATCAACATGTTCAAGTAGAATTAATGAGAATGGTATAAGTACAGATTTGTAAACAAAAATTACTGAAATACTTAATATAGGTAAGTACTTCAATCACAACCTCGATATTATTTGAGGCAAACCCTATTTCTTCAATGGTTGAAGTTGTTCAGATTCTACCTTTGCACTAATCTCGTTCTTGTCGCCTTTTCTGAAAATCGATGTGAAGAACGTATCACCAACTCCAAAGTATTCACCTTCCTCAATGGTCTCTGGCATAGGCTTGTTGAGTGTTTCCGGAAGGAACATAACCAGCACTCCGGACACTATCGAAATAACTGCAAATATTATAGAAGGAATTTTGGGGTCAAAGGAATCCAAAAGTGTGATGAAGGGAGTCAAGGCTCCAGAAGTTCTAGCACACATTGCTCCCAATCCCATGGCGAAACTTCGTATCACTGTAGGAAATAATTCAGCGGAATAGTTGTAGATGACGGCAAATGAACTGGCTATGAGGAATTTTCCAGCGAATACAAAGGACGTTGACACCGGGCCTTGTACTACACTGACTGCAACAATGCAGCAGATACCTCCTAAAACCATTTCGAGTGAAGTGAGAGAGCGTCTTCCCCATCTGAAAATTGTATTTTTCATGAGATCACAACTACAACTTGAAAACGTTAACAGAAAATATGTATTGGAATATGCAAAAAACTATAGGAACATAAACTAAGATATAGATATGGTTTTAACAGGCCAGATCAAATAGTTTGAACAAAACTTTGAATTCGTGTTATACATTTACAAGAAATGCAAAGAAAATGAAAGTCGCTTTGAAAATGGTCTCCATTATATATTATGCTCTTGTGACCAGCACTTTTTCCAATCCTTGAAACACATCTCAAAATGGAATTTTGATAGTCTTTAGCTCTTTCAGCAATGCACTTTTAATGTCATCTACAAGTTCCAAACTCCGTGAGTTTGGAACTTGTTAACGGTTTGACTTCATAGCGAGAAATTATAATACAATATGCCATTGAAATCTCAGAACTCAAATGAGCAAAACCCTCACACTGTTCGAATCTTTTTCGATCTTGGCTTGTCACTTTTCAGTAATTATGAATCGTCGTTGACTTCATTTAGTGACTTTCCTGAGAAACGTTCATTCGCCGCTGTCTTTGTTCAAAATTCAATAATTTTGTAACAAATTTTGCTGCCATTCGCATAGGAATGATCCAATCGATATGACAATATCATCAGCGATTCTCTGATTGTGATTTGGCGATCGTTTATAACCAGGCCCGCATTGGACCCCTTCTTAGGCCGGTGGACGACCATGACCAGAGGGCAACAAGGGGATGACTACCGGAGGTCTGGGGGGATATGTAATATAATAAATAAATTTTGAAATTTAATCTCTAAATACGCATTTCAAACGATTTGATAGCTCCAAATCCACTTTATTTACATGCAAATATTGAAGCTTTTTTTACTCATTTTATGCTTCAGGATCACTACTTCACACTACAAGCACCTCCCCCCTTCCACTCCTAATCTTTGTTGTTTCAGAGCTGTTAATCGCTCATGACGCTGGGTTCAAAATGTTTTTTGGCAGCTGATCACTGTATGAATCGACCATCAAATTCACACACATAGGAATGTACCAGTATTTGTCAAAAAAATGACCATGTATTATTTGATACATGATGGAATTTGCCGATACTTGATGCAAATCTATAACTAACTTATTCAAAAAATACTTCATTGTGAGATTTCCACTAAACACGCCATACAATGGCTCCTTTAGGTATGTCTTAAATTTACTGGGGTTAGTAAAGACACGCCCTAAAACTAAACTAAGAGAATATATCTTGAAATAGGTTGACAATTTTCTATTTTCACATATGCATGCACATATGATGCATCAATAATATTAATGAAGAAGTGGTATAGACTTTGGAGTCCATACCAATAGTAGTTCACATTTAGTGGGAAAATAGTTAATAAAATATTTAAGAATTAATTTTCAAATCAAAATTATTCATACTTCAAAAACTAGTATGATATCGTGATGTGTTTTTCAAAAATAAGTCAGAAATACTTTGGCGATCAAACCGTGTCTGAAGACCTGTATCGCGGAGAGATACATATGTACCAGAAAATAAATGTTTCGAAATATTCATCTCTTCCAACTAGCCACACCGTTGGGTCAGCTAAATGCCTGCTGGAAAACAACTACTTTCCCGGCTAATACCACGCTGGACATTGAATTATATTCGACAGACATTTATGCAAGATACCTCACAGAGGTTAGTAACCCAGATGTTTCTCATTCATTCAGAAGGACCATGCTGAAATTATTCAAGTAGATCACCAAATGATCGGTTTCGAAGTATTATTTCTCATTGGTGTAGGAAATATTTCACCCAAACAGCAAAGTGCCTGGGACTCGATTAATTTCAACGCCGCTCAACTGCATGTATGAAACCGCTTGGAGCTTTGTTCACGAGATGGAGCTGCTACTAGTTAACAATCTTTCTCTTAGACGAAGGTTCCATACATGCAGTTGAGTCGCGTTGAAATTATTCGAGTACCAGGCACTTTGCTGTTTGGGTCGGATCTTTTCTGCACTGATGATAATACATCGAAAACGGTCTGTAGGTGATCTACTCGAATAATTTTAACATGGTTCTGCTGAAAAAGAAACATCTGCGAGACTGCATAAATGTCTGTCGGATATAATTCAATATCCAGCTTGGTATTAGCCAGGGAAGTAGTTTTCCAGCATGGGTTTACCAGAACCTCTGGTGTAGGTAGGTACTTCAAGTCAAGTATTTGACAATAAAACTCACTAATGATGGCACTCAAGAAGGAGTTAATTTTTTCATAGTTTCAAACAAACTCTCATTTGAATGATACATACCTGTCCATTAAGTACACCGTGACGAAGTAGCTAGGGATTTCGATAAGACCCATTATGAAGATTATGAAGAAGGGATTGCCTTGTAGACTTCCTGTATTTAAAGAGAGCCCGTAGTACACTATGGCGTTAGCAAACCAACACAGCATCACATTCAACGTCTTCTTTCTGAGATTTGGCGTTCTAAAGAGATCCATAAATCCAGCTCTTTCTTCTCTTGTTCTGCTCTCCGATATTCCTTTACTAACGAATTGGGCGGCATCTACATTTATTGGATTTCCATTCATCTTTAATGCTTTCTTTATTATGCCTAGCGATTCTTTTATTCTTCCATTGTTCCATAACCACCTGTTGAAAAAGTTTATATTATTCGAATACAACCCTTTCCTAAACATACAATTTTGAGATAGAAGGGAAGTCGGTTGGTTAGCATGGGTGGTTAGTTTTACTCGTTCATACGACCGCTTTGAGAACGATGGATCGGTATGCTTTGGAACTGGTTAGATTTTGATAAAATAGATGTATTGTTTCCAAAGACAACCCTTATTTTCGAATATGTATTATAACTAGCTGAATCATTTTGTAACTCAGGTGCCTTCTTAGATCGCCTTTAAAAAAGTCCATGAGTTGGTAGTAAATTCATGTAGAATCCTGCATTGGCCACAAGAATGTCCAGAAAAGACATGTGAGAAATGCGATTGATTCGGGTACAAAAACAATCAAAATGAAAAATGCTACTTCAATGGTTTTTATAGAAAAAAGTAAATCAAAATTATATTGCCCTCAGCATTTATCAGAGTTTATTATGCTTAGTTGAGCTTAGCGACGATGATGTGAATATTATTCTCTTCAGTGGTTATCACCAATAATGGATAAGAATATTCAAATTTAGTTGAAGGTTTAAATATGTTGCCAATTAATTTTACCCCTTGATTACAACTCATCGACAAGTTCATCGTCATGGTCAACAATGTGTGTTATTGCCGCAGTCATAGCTCGACCAAGTTCCACATCAGGGCCCCCACATCAGCTACTGAAACTGAAAAACAGGTATCCTTCATCTAACTACTCCTCCAGCCTTAGACACGTCTTTAGTTGCTGATTTTGCAATTCCGTTGAAATAAAACCTAGCGACGTAGCCTTTTCTGGTTTTACTGAAGTTTTTTGGTTTGATGTAAATAATTTCGTACAGAAACTTTCTATTTAAAGCTAATTCTGTAATAGCTAATACATCAAATTCATTACTTACAAAAATGTTTTGAATCGTCATATAAGAGTGGCTAAACAACCGACAAAAACAAGACACATTCGGCCTCATTATTTCCAAAATTGTTCGACTTTACTTTGCCTTTTAAAAGTATCAATAAAAACAAATATTTCCAACAGGTCCAATTGGATAACTGTTGTGATTTTTCATTTGAGTTGTCTGAACACTCCGAACACCGATGCCAAGCTTCAAACAAGCAATTTCTATGTAAGTTAGATCAATGCAGAAGTATTGGAGCTATGTACAAGAGCACTCTTATACATAGCTACAAAATAGAATGTTTCCCAAACATAAAACACAAATGCTCATCTAGAATGATTCCCAAGAATCTTACATTGTGATCAGTATTTGCTAGTGTCTTATTTCGATTATTCGCTTATTTCGATAATAGGATATTACATTTCAAAGTAGACTTATGAACCCGTACAAAATTTTTGAAACGACCTAATAAAAACATAAGTAAAAGTCATAAAAAGTAAATTAACAGGGACGCCACTGATGAACAATAAAAAAACCTTTACTATGACAAAATGTATTTTTATGTGTACTTTGCATGTAACAAAATTGAAAAGAGATTTAGGGAATGGATGATTTTTTGTAAAATTTCAACGTCCTGTATCTCGGAAATAAAGCGGTTGCGGAGATAAGTTAATGTGAAGATTTTTTTTAAATAATCCAAGGATTATCACCCTTCACGATCAGCATTCAATTATGAAACACACTGTATATCGAAAAGCTGAAAAAATAAGTTACTGGCATTTCTGTAAATAAACGTAATGGAATGTGCTCAGATTTTTCGTATGATGGATAGAACGTGAATAGTGAAGACTTCCTAGTGAATGCAGTACTTGGTTTTCTATGGAAAATGAAACATTCTCCGGATTGTTTATTTGTCTGCAGGTTTTCAGTTGGAATGTAAGTTTTGCTATTAATGGAAAACAGGGAAGTTTCATATAAATTTTCCTTTCTCACAAAATAACTTTCACATTAAAGATAATATTTCCACAAACTATAATTGTTATATGATAGATATAACTGAATACTACTTTGGGTAAGTGTTTATTTTTAAATTTTGTACTTATTGTTTACCTGTAGAGGTAAAATTATTATAATAGGATTATATATGATGAAAAAAATCTTTGGGTGAAACGTAAAAAAAACAGCCTGAAAAAATATTTGACCAATGAACGTCAAATGTTAACTTGACCTGAAAAATTGGTATTTTCTCTGCTTTTCAGCAGTCACTAGCATTTGTATACGGCCAAGGCAATGTTGCTTGGTGGTTTGCAAACTTCTTGCTGTACGGTTTGCGTGAAGGTTCATTAGCCGCTTTGAAGTAGGTACATCAAACATTGGATTCGAAACTTTTCTGGCCGGGAAAGTGCTTGAACTGCAGTGTTGATTTGCCAGACGTCAGCCTCTTCTGTGGCCACAACAACGGGCGCCCTGCGTGCTTCACTGGAGGTAGAATTGCTACTTCTACGACTTCCTTAGCAGGTTGAAGATCTACACAGTCTTCCCTACAAAGATTGCGGTCATCAACAAAAGAAGGTAAATCATCGGTTTGGAACACCCAGCTTACGACTGACCCCACGGAATGGGTATAGAACCAAATTTACCAAGAAGTTACCTCTGTAGATCCACGGCCGGCATCGGAGAAAGGGAGAGAGTTGAGCCTTCCCTCTCGGGTGCACCTGGGTTGCCATTTTGGTTTTGCATCATTTTTCGGGTTAATGGTGGCGCAACGGCCTCAAGAGTTGAATGGTCATCAATGCACATTATATAATTATTGTTTATTATTATCATTATGTTCACCAAAGAGGTTGTGCCGGTCGCGTCTTGTCCTCAAAGCATTTTTCCTGGTATGACTTTTGCTGTATTGCGGCAAGCCGGTATAATCCTGAGATTCGAGAGTTGTGAAGGTATCATTTATACCTAGTTCATACCTAGATTATACCTAGTTCAGTTTGATACATTAAGTTGAATCGATCATATATAAAATACTTCATGTGTTGAAAATTAGTACCTACAGAATAATTTTAAAATATACCTAACACTTACCTTCTATCACAGACAAACTCCCATTCGATAGCCCTAGACGACTGATAGTAAGTGCGGTCATAGACGAAAGAATCGCATCTATACGATGCATTAGAGGAAGCGTTGTAAATCGAACAGCTGTCGAATTCTCCAGAGTCTAACCTGGGAAGGTACTTAGCTAGCGTTGTGTCGTTTAGGAATGTATAGGTGTTGTTGATGTCGTGTTCTGGAATTTTACACCTGAAAAAAAAAAGTTGAGACTCCCTACTAGTTTGCCACATCATACTCATTCATAACACTAAAATACTGTCTCGGTACAAAAATCGCGGTTGAAAAATGAATGTTATTATTATTATTATATATAAATTAAGGCTGAGGACAAAGTTCTATATAAGGCTAAAAACTAAAGGGATCAACAAGTAAATACAATCCTTGACAGAACTACACGGTATACTAATGGGCCAAAAACTGAAAATGAGACGGGTACAGAAATATTCTGGTCCTTCAAGTTGAACTAAATCCAAGTTTATAATCCGCAAAAAATATAAATTTGAAGTCTTAACGAAATGAGTAAATTATTATTTTTACACAAACAGATGAGCCGAACTACGAGCATTGATGAATACGAAAGTGACATCAAAGTTTTTCTGGGAATGCCGAAAAGAATTGAAGGAACTGACGAGCAGAAATAGATAAGGGCCAGGACACTCATGAATCACTGGCAACGAAATAGCTAATAGGTGCACCAGATACGAATCAATAATTCCATATAGGTCATGAACCATCTGAGGGAGTACCAAAATCTTTGGTACGAACCCGATTACGGAATGGGTCAATTACAGAATTATACGGAAGGAAGGAAAAATCGGAGAATTCTCCTGCTAGTGAATAGCAAAACACGTGTGGCGGTTTTTATAAAACTCTTTGGTGAAAATGTGACAATAAATTGCATCATTTATTGTTATTGGGGTTAGTATAAGTAACTATGACTCACAAATCCTCATCGGTAATTGTATGTCCCGCCGTTAATTTTCAGTAATACCTTAGGTATCTCCCACTGAGTTTTCAAAACGAACCTTTGATAACAAAATAAACGACAATGCTGTTTTTCACTGTCCCGTAACGGTTCCAATATACAAGACGAATAGTCCCCAGTAAGATTCCGACACCGCTTTTAAAGAAAATTTCCTAATGGAAACCCACGGTACCTCGCGAAACGTCTTTTTCTGTTATTGGGTAAGGTGTCGCCCCTATACCAGAATCCTAGGCCCGCTTGCCGGGATACCCCGTGTTTACTTCCATTTTGTCATCAGACTAGTATTGGTTTCCGTATCCGCCTTGGAACATTTCCCTGAAATGTCCCTCAAAACCGTGCTTAGTAACTGACCATGAAATAAAATACGAAGAAACTTCTGTCCTATATAATTCAATGCATTGCCACGCACGACTTCATAGGGAGGTCATTGAGATCTAAAAGCTTCCCAACAGAAAAAAGAAGGTATACTAGCAAGCAGAATGTGGTATCCAGTACTCAAAAAGGCTAGAAATGTACTAGAATACAGCTCCGACCAGCTCTCACCAGTAGTATACCTGTATCAATCAGAACTACCTAATAACAGTGTGGACAAATCAGGAGTGAGCATTTGCCCTCAACGCCGTGTCTGTCATCAGACCGTCCCCGTCACCATCCCCACCACCCGCACCTGCTGAAATTATAAATACGAGTGAAACGTAGCTCGCCAGTTGATCGTTGCTGAGACTTCGAAATACAATCTTCCTTCTTGCAGTCAACACAAATACCATTGATGTCTGCCATAGTAGTAGACAAAATGTTTAGTATTTCAGGTTCCATTCGACCGCAGCCCACCAGCCCGAATTTTGTTCACTTCAAATATTGTAAATTGTTTGTGTTATAGAATGATCAATTATAGCATTCCTGACATATCAGAGGTGGGCTCGTCCATCATTAATACCAAAAAAGAATTGTTGTTCTTCTGATAGATGGAATTTGCATTACTGCGGGAATGGAATATCGATTTGAAAATTCAATTGGATATGTACGCTTCTAATGAAAAAAACCGTTTTAGCATTCATGATCTCTTCAGCTTTCTGAAACTATCATGAAACGGTCTCGTTAGTCGTGAATGTAATTGCCAAAAAATATTACTGGAGATTTATGTCAACACTAAACCGTTATTTTTAAGAGGAAGTTTATAATTTCTCTTGCAGATGATCACTTCGTGACTGAAACACGTCTGTTTAAAAATAATGGTTTGTTGTTGGGATTAAACTTCAGTTTTATTCATTACTACACCAAAGGTTCCAAACAGTGCCATCACACGTTATCGCCAAAGTTCAGAAATGTGGTTTTGAATTTTGTATATTATAAATTATAATCCATCACTCAATGAATCACTCAAAGTAGGGGAACGTGGCCTATAACGGCCGTGTCCTTATGGTGACCCTCTTATCATATTTTGATAAGTGCAAGGTGTGTTGCCTATATTTAGTATTCAAGGCCTCAGAGTAATAATAAGACATATAGTTGCCATGCCTTTACCTTTGTATATAGACTATACAAAGCTATACCTTTGTATATAAGCATATACCAATACAATACATGTGTTTTGAAACAGGTATCGTACTATCCTTATCTGTACAACTTACGGGAGAGGGGGGTGGCGGTAATGAAAGGTTATGAAGAGTTTGTTTACATTTGAACAGTGGCGGTTGGTTTAGTTGATAATCGGAGGGATATTATGAATTTATAAAATAAATCATTTCAGGTGAAAATGTATTCTGTTCAAATAGTTCCTACAGGAAATCTGATTTATTAGTAATGCTTATGGAAATGAGGCCAGTTTTTCTACCACCTATTAGATATTTATTTGTGTATAGCTTTATAATAAAGGGCGTGGGTTACTGATGGGTTAAAATTAAATTATTTCAAATGAACTAATTCAT